>JAANDH010001398.1:0-56730 GCA_011799765.1 Nymphaea thermarum
GGGAAAGAACCCTCATCACCTCGAATACCTTTGTTGAAATGGAGGATGAGACCCTATTGCTCCAACATTGGTTGTGACGAGAAGTCTTCTTATCACTTCGAGTGCCTTTTGGTGAAATTTTTCTTTTCACCCAAGGCTGGATTTTGAACTTGTTAAAATTCCCCAAACTAGCGTTTGGGTTGAGCTTGCTTCGAAAAAGCCCTTAGCCAAACGGCCAAGTTGCGTCCCTTGTCTAGCGACATGGTTAAGCTAGCTTTAGAAAGCTCCGAGCCTAACGGCCGGATTGCGCTTGATCAAATCTTTAGCTTAATAGCTGAATTGATTTGATTGGGATATAATCCCTTTTTCTATGGACAATGATGATTGTTTATGAAAAATATTTGTCGCAAAACATTTTGGAAATAAAAATGCCCCAGTATTAGGTATTTACCATGACTGATAAATGAGAGAATGTTGGGTAGAAGATAGCTGGTTGATGTCTTGCATTGAGACTCAGGTGAAGAAAGTAATGCAAATTGCCTCAATTAAATAAGGTATGAGCAAAATTATATAAAAGAATTGATATAATTTCCACTATCAAGAAAATGAGGGTGCAAGATAACGACATATATATGAACTTTGGTATGCAAGAATTTATGTTTTGTCTCTGAGGTAAAGAAATTGAGACAAAGCTTGTTGGAAAAAAAAATTGTTATAAGAATATGATAGCTAGATGGTAATTCTCATGGTGAGATATCTAGTTGATAATGCAGCAAAACAGAGAATCTTAGTTTTGCAATGATTAAATCTGAAGTAGGGTGTGAATATTTGAGGTTTGACTCAGGAAGATATAGATTGAACTAGGGTGAATGGATGAGTCAAAAATTAGATGTCTGACGAAAATATAATCGGAGCATTAGCAAAAAATATTGGAATAAATGATGGCCCAATAAAATCATGAAAGCAGTAAAATGGTAGAAAGACACACCATATGTATTGAAGCCGAAAAATTACTGGGCTAAATATAAATGAGAAAGAAAAAAAAAAAAGATGTATGGCCCGAGTCAAACACATGTTGATCTCGGACTAAGCTTGAGGTGGAGAAAATAATGGAAATTGTCTCAAATGCATAAAAATTGATATGAGAGGGTGAAAGACAATATCACGTGTCTGAGCTTGGATATGAAAGAATTTTGACACGTAATTGGGAGAAAGCTTGAAAAAAATTTGTTGTAAAAATATGATTGGTAAATAGTGATTTTCATTGCAAGATAGTAAGTTGATAATATAAGAAAATAGAGAGAATTATTAGCAATTTATCACTTGTAAAGAGAATCTTAATTTTGAAAGGATTAAACCTCCAATAGAGTATAATGAATACATGATGTTTGATTCATATGGATCCAATAAATGGAAACCACGTGTCTGGTAATTGAAAATTTAGTATACTCCAGTAAAGTAAATATTGGTATTCAATTTGGAATAAATGATAGCCCAATAAAATCAAGGAGAAAGATATGGATGTTGAAGCCAAAATAATTATGTATGACTCGAGTCAAATAAAGTTAGTAATTGAACCAATAGATGGGTCACATACTTGATAATAGGAGATTAGACAAAAAAAAGGGTTGCCACGGAATAATTGATGATCCAATGAAATTGTAGAAGAAGTAAAATATGAGGAAAGATATCTCCTAAGTATTGAAGCTTGGAAAAATGTTTGGCTAAAATGAGGGCAAAAGACTGTCTGACTTAAGTCAAGCAAAGATTGGTAATTGAGTCAATAACTGGCTATCATGTTTTAAAAAAAATGAGGTTGGACCAATGAAGAAACGAATGATTGAAAATGTAGATCTTGAAGTGATTCTGAAAAACTGATTTGCTCGAATGATGGTATTTGAAAATTCAGTGTCATTTAGATAGTAGAGTCCAAACATGATTTCATAGTGTGATCATGTTGAAGATTATATAGAAATGATTGAAAAAGAATTTGATTTAAATGAGAAAATGAGATGCAACATTATTAAATTGATCAAAGATTGCATGAAGACACACATGTATTCATCATATAATGATAAACATCCAGTATTTTTGAAAGTTACCTTTATCATGCATATATTTGAAAATGAGCTTAGGACCCTAATTGAATTTGGTTTGATCAAATTGTTCAATATAAGATATGCCAATATACCTTAGCCAAAAGGCTTAGTACGAGCATAGAATTCTCCATTAGGCAACTAAGGGTAAGGTTTATCCACTTCTTCTTGATCACTCGTCGATATACCATAAATTACCACTCATGGTACTAACGAGGGGGCTTTCCTGCCCAAGGTGTGGTCTAGTTGTAAGGCTTAGTCTTGTGCTACTGCCTAAGACCAAGCCCAGCAACATGTTGACCGGGACAAATAGGAATTGAAATTATGAAATATGAGAAATCATGGAAAATCAGTTGTCTCTAATGCAATGTTACCTAAGATGGTGATTAAAATAAATAGAAGAGCAAACATTGTTTTCAAACAAGCCTTAAATTGAGGAGGGTTGTATTTGGTGCTAGATCTAATTGAACATGATTGGTCCTCCACAATTAGTCTTATATGCAAGAAAGCAAATACAATCACCAAGAAATGCAATGAAATGCCGATGGGGTCAAGGCCAAAGTAGAGGACATCGGCAATATATAAAATGTTCAAGTTTGTATAAATGCATCAATTACAATCATAGTCAAACGATGACGGGTCCCATCACGGTCGCCATCTGTTTGCATCCCAAAGTTTTCATTGGTTTTGAAGTGCTCCAGAAAAATAAGGTTTTGTTTTAAAATGGGAAAGAAAGGGACTCGCCCGTCGTTACGAGGATCGACCGTTCCCGGTGCCTTTACCGGGGGTAATCAACCCAAGGGCTATGTTTATCATTGATGCATTTCGTTTTAACTTAAACATCTTTTTTATTTTATATGCGGTGTAGAAAAATATTGAAAGTTTGATGTTTCAAACTTTTGAAAAGATTCTTGAAGAATTGTTTGAGAATGTGAAATATTTTGAGGAAAACTAGAAGGAAATCCTTGTGAATATCATTGGAAAGCTTGAAAAGTCATTTTGAAATCACTTTAGTGTTCTCTTAAGACTTTAAGTAGGCTTGAGATTTTGCTCTAATTCGGTTACCACCTAGTTAGAACTTCATCCCCTCTTGCTTAAGCTCTTTTGGAAAGGTGCTTGTGAACATAAGTGAAAAAAAGTGGATGTGAATGCATGAATGCATTGATCCTATATGATTGAAAGGAAAATCATTCATTCCTACCACAACATTCATCTAATGGCATTCCTACCATAACATACATCTAAGAATTTTGTTATTGTAAATATCATATATATGAAGGAAAAATTTTTGAAAATGGATTGGGATTGTAGACCATCAAGCATGAATCCAATATTGGGTCATTACTTGGTTTGTGGTCTTAATGAAGTCGGCAAATGAAAAATTAAGATATTAAATGATAAAGAAAAATATTGAAATAATGGAAAAGATGAAAGACTTGATCCCAAGAGAGATATAGAGAAAGAGATCTTGAAAATCATAAAATCACATGTTTTGAAAGACAAATATATGTATTCGTATACATATATGAAAGCTTATGAAAATGATGTTTATATCAAGTANTATACGTATATGAGAGTTTGTAAAATGATATGTTAAATCATAAAGAGAGAATGACAAAGAAAGATATTCATGTGCACACATACGTATATAACATGTATATACACATATGTCTTCATGAGTATTAAAATCAAGAAGTGAATTGAAATAGCCGACTTCATTTTTTATGTAGGCCGGAGGGGAACTTGGGCTCATGCAAGAAACTAAGTTAAGTCTCCAAGGCCATCTTAGAAGGTTTCTTTTGAAAATGTTTTGGAAAATATGATTTATATAAAAACATAGAATGTTATGATTTGGTTGCAAGGAAATATGTTTCTTCCACCATTGGGTATGGAAGAAAGTCAAACCATAGGATAAGGGACTCATTAGGGTTCCTAATGAAATTATTAAAAGAAACTAACGTAAAATGATATGCAAATGCAATATTAACATGTACAAATTTCGTGGGGGGTTTATTCCGGGTTGGACAAGTCCCAACCTCAAAATTAATTAATACAACACAAAATAGAAAATTCCAAACCACACTCTCAATCTCACCCAACATTCATACATAAGTGAAAACCAAGCATGACCATAGACAACATATGGTCAATATTCAAATAAGAAAAAAAAAAAGATCATGGTAAGGAGGAAGAGCACATTAGAGAGAGAAAGGGCATGATAGAGAGAGAGCTTATTAGTGAGAGAAATAGCATGATAGAAAGAGAAAGAGGTCATTAGAGAGAGAAAAAAAATGATGGAGAGAGAACTACTCAACTAAGCATGATAAAGAGAGAGAGAGGGAGAGAGAGAGAAGACATACTAGAGAGAGAGAGAGCATAGTAGATAGAGCAAACATAGTGAAAAGAGAGCATAATAGATGAGAGAACATATTAAAGAGAAAACATGATAAGGATGTATTTATGATAAAGAAAGAGAGAAAACATGATAGAGAGATAAAGAAAGAGATTGAACATGATAAAGAGGTATTCAACTAAGTGGAGAAACATGATCCAACCATGAAAATAAATATTATCTCCTCTTCTTATGCTCTCAATGCACTTGAGCATAACCTCTTGTCTCTAAAAAGAGGTAGAGTGTTATCTCATATGTGGCTAAGGAGAGTGAAAGATGAAAAAAAAAAACCAAATATGAGGAGACCATAATAAGTTTCTATTCAAGAAAGGAAAAACCTATAACAACAAAACTATATCCAAGGAAAGAAATAACATGATTTGGTCATGAAATGAAATATAGTCTCATCTTCTTATTCTCTTGGTGCACTTGAGCATAGCCTCTTATCTCTAGATAGAGATTGAGAGCTATCTCATTTNCTCTAAAAGAAGTTGCTTTTGTCAAAAGGAGGGGCAAATGGGCCTTGCCCGTCAAAAGACCAAAATCTCCCTCTAAAAGGAGTTTCTTTTGTCAAAAGGAGGGGCAAATGGGTCTTGCCCACCAAAAGACCAAAATCGCCCTCTAAAAGAAGCCTTTTTGTCAAAAGGATGGGCAAATGGGTCTTGTTCTAATTTGGATTTGAAAGTTGGATTTTGGATCTAATTTGAATTTGATAATTGGATTTTGAGTTTGAAATGCTAGATTTGGATCTAAACTTGGATTTAAAATTCATTTTAAAAATAATAAACCGTAAATTTTAATAGCCCCATTTTTTGAAAAATTTGGGGTGATAACAACTATACACTCCAGCGTGTCATTTTTGACAAAAAAATATTTAAACAAATAGAAAACCAAGAATTAGACATCACTATTGAAAAAATATTTGACTTCCCGTTAATAAGGAAAATACCAGTAATAAAAACTATGCTTAAGAAAAAAGAAGAAGAATACTATATTATCAATCAACGAGAACATGTCATAGATATAGAACATGCCGGATTATCTGAAGGAACAACTAGAGTACCACTTATTAGCAGACAGGGAATCCAAGAAGAGTTAAAACAATTAAAAACAAAAAACCCTAGGAAATATGTATATTTTGGAGGAATAGAAATATTAGTAAAAGCCTGTTTTAAAGAAAGAATAGACACTCCACTAGAACTCTATCTATCAGACGATAGAATAATCTACTCAGCAGAGAAAACCATCATAGCAAAAGTTAGAGGGAACTTAATCTACCAAAACCTTAAATTCATTGTAAAGCCAAACTATACGATAAGTCTAACAGATAAACACATAGATAGAAGCTTAGTATTATACTGGAAACTATCAAGAATAAAACTTGAAAAAGGTTGTAAGGTCATGACGATCAAAGGAAAAAATATGTATGTAGTAACAAATAAACATAAAATATCGGCAAAACGAAGAACAAATGACACAGTACAAATTGACAACCCATTCAGACAATTAATAAAAATAATAAATGATGAAGAATCATATTATTTAGAAGACGGACAAAACGAGTTACAAATCATTAAACAAAGACTAAGCGTCAGTACACAAGAAGAAACCAGTCACCAAAAACAATTTCATGTTAAAGGAACTATAGATAATATGATAAAGAAAATATTAATAGACACAGGATCGGAAGAAAATTACATCACACCAGACATGATAAATAACGATATAGTGTTGCCTAGTGAACACAGATATAAAGACATCCAAAGAAACATTATAAGAAGCATATGAAAACTAAGCAAGGAAATTAGGATCGCCGATTACATGTTTGGAGTAGACTTCGAGATACAAGCCTTGAGAAATGATACTTTAACAGGAATCATATTAGGCAACAAATGGCTAAACAAATATGAACATTTTAAGATTGAAAAACATACACTAGAAAATGAACATCTAGGAAGACGAATAATAATATTAAGAAGCATTGATGATTAGTCAAATAAATACAAAAAATTTTGAACAAGATATGAAAAAGGCATTAGATAGAGGATTGGAAGAAAAGAAAAGTAGGAAAGAAAAATTAGCTGAAACATTGAAACTATTCATATTAGTAAAGAGATTCATTAAAAACCTAAAAAACATGATAGCAGAAGAACAAAGGTTGGCCATACTATCAGCCTATGATAATGAAGACTATTATACTGAGGACTATACAGATTATGAAAATGACAATTACGACTATGAAGATGATATAATGTGGAGAAATATAATCAACAGAATGGAAGGATAAAATGATAAAAGTAGAACCAGGACTAACATATATAGTTCCAATCAATACAAAGGACACACAAAAAATTATTGCTACCAGGAACAGATGGGTACTATGGTTAAAAAAGATGATAATTGTTAGACAATTTATAGACCGCCTAATACACAAAACACATGACAGATGGATTAGGGAAATTAGGAACATAGAGTCAGACGAACCGATATCAGAAATATCATATGATGAGACAGAATGTTTTCAACTACAAGTGTAAGAGCATATAATAGAGATACTAAAAACTTTGTGCGAAATAGAATAGGACGATTATTTAGAATTTACATATGGGTACTAAGGTTTATAGGAAAATTAGGAAAAAAGGTAATTAGGAAGAAATTTAAAGAATATAAAATACATTTCTTTATGTATGTACGAGCAAGGGCAGTTGCAGAATGGAAGTTTATGGAATATTGGGAAGAAAAAGAAAGAAGAGCAGAATATCTTACCTATAGAGCATTGGTGAATATAGTTATGTTTTATAGTAATGCTTTAGTTTTCTATATATTTTATTGTATTTCTTTGGTTTGTAATATGTTTTACAACCTAGCTGGGGTGTAATATGTTCTTCACAACATTTATAGGGTGATTTTATTATCAATTTTAATTTTTTGGATTTGACATATTCTTCGCACATTGTCTTAAACCATGTTCTCAAAAATTCTATTCTTGATCCTAGTGTGTCTTCTTTAGGTCGATTGTCTTGAAACACTTTTATTACTTGTCCATAAACTATTGTTGGTAATTTTGAAAAGAATAAATCTAAATATCGCGGTTTTTCTTCTAGTGTTATTTTTGCTTGATAATAATATTTACTAAATAGTTCTACGTATTCCTCTAAATAGCACATATCGCATATTGTTAGATTTAATATGTTTTATCTCGCTGTTATTTTTGTTTGGTCTTCATATATTTTTTCAATATTCGAATGTGAGAATTCTGCTTTGATAGATCCTAAATATTTTTCTAGGATATCTAATGGGTTTGTGGTCGTTGATCCCTTATTATCGGTTTGTGCTCTTAGAGACTCCTTTGAAGAATTAGGTAATTGGTCAAACCATAAATATATGTTTCCTACTAACGAATTTTCTATATATGCAGGTACATTTTTATTTTCTATTTTGCTTTTTGTTATGTGTTTACTCATTTCTCCCTTCCATATTTGTAATAATGCTAATATATTATTTGTATTATCTAAATTTAGTATTCCTTGTTTCCATTCTTTTTCTTCAATGTGCGTTTTTAATCTGGATTTCCAAATCTTTTCGACTCATCTTTATTGTGTTTCCCTCATGACATGACCATCTCACTTTCCTCGATCGGCTTCTGCCTTTGTGGGTACTCGTCTGGGGTCTTTTCCTCTTGGGTTACACATTCAAATTCCTCTATTACCAGCCAATTATATAACAGAACTTAAGTGAACTTTCAACTTAAGCAATTTTCATAACATAACACTACTCTACGCATGCATAAAAATCAGAATGTTAACACATGCTCGTAAGGAAACTCAACACTTTTATTTCATAACTTTAGCAAACATACTTACAGATATTTCATCAATTCCTGAAGAGGTTGATGATAGCTTACTACTGCTCGCCTTCGGAACAGGCTCCATGGGACTGCTTACTAGACTATGTAGTTACAATTTACTCAGACTCTGATACCAAATACAACAGAGGTGACAGAGGTGATGACTTAGAATGACATGAGGATAGGAAAGAGAAAGAAGCAGAGAGAGAGAAGCCGAGAATAGTTGTCCCCGAACAGCTCCCTCAGTTTCTTTTTATTGGACTCTAAGGCGGAGATCTCCGGCTGATGTTCCATTCGCTCAAATCTTGATGTGCGGTGGAGATCATTTGTCTTCATTGGATTCTACTTTTTAAATGTCGCCACTTTGCTTTATTCGATTACTTCTTCATCATTGTCCTTCTTCTTCATCATTGTCCTTGTTTTTGTTTTGCTGTCATTTCTTTATTCGATTCCTTCTCTGTGATTTGTTTCTGCTTTTCTGCAATTATTATTGTATTGGGTATCTCTTTAGAATAAATTCCAATCAATCACAGCTTTTCAATGATAATGGTAGTGATTGAAGTATTGACTGGAATTATTGTCTTAAAGATTTACTTCGCACAATTCCTTGCCTTTTCCACATTCACTACACTTATGCTCTGGATACTTTTGCATGAACTGACAATATTCTTTCAGATTTCTTATTCCCATTAATGGCCTTTTTACTGCCCTGTTCTGTGGCGGTCTGTCTGGCATTATCAGTGTTCCTAATTATCTTAGGATTTCTTCTTTGCTCCCTTCTTTAGTTTTCATTGATAATGAATAGATGATCTGTCCATTTCTTGCTTCGTACATCCATACATTAGGTTCTTGGTATTGGTGTAATAATTCTTTAAAAATTACTTGTAGGTCTTTGGGCCTTCTTCTGATAAAAAAGTCCATTGATTTCTGGCAACAATATCTCCTCCTGTTGCTGATAGTCTGGTTGGACAAGCTCCTTTGTTAGTCCTATCTTTACAGCATATATAGCAGGGATTATTCTGTCTTCACATATTTCTGCTTGTGCAGCATATATTCTGAGAAAAATCAGTGGTGTTTTTGTCACATTTAAGTAGTGCTTTGCTGCCTTACATAATTCTGGAATTTCTTCTAATTATTTGGCATTACTGGTATAAACAGTATGTAGTAATTCATAACTGTGTACCATCTTCACTAGGTTTGGATCTGTGTTTGGGTAGGCTATCATTTTATTTATCCTTGGATATGGTATAGTAATATAGCATTTTCCTGGCAATGTGTTTTTCTCTCTAGGGTTTTTATTTAGATAGTCACAGACTTTTTTCAAGTTTCTTAGGTAATTGCTGACTATCATGGATTGGCTGGCTGTTTTCTCTTTTTGAATGGTTTCCAAATAAGTTTGGGTTTGAGGTGTTGTGAACAAGCTGGTTTTAACTTGTATGGACGATTTCTGGAATCTTTGGTTTAAGAAACCATTCAAAAAGAGAAAACAGTCATGCCAAGTCTCTCAGTAAAATCCCGAGGAACCCAGCCATTTCCTCTCCCTTTCGGGCGAGGTTGAGCTCGCTTTCCTCCCAGTTGTTAATGACAACTTGTTTTCATTAGCTGCTTGCTTCTTCTTCTCCTCCACTCTCACCAGAAATACGGGAAATCGGTGAAAGATACGGAAGAAATGACTCCGTTATCCCATCTTCTGAGACTCTTCTTCATCGTCGTCCTCTTGCTGCTCGCTACTAAGTCCACGGAGATCGTTCGACCGGAGGCCGCGAAGCTCCCCGACAGTGAAGGTGTGGATCTCTCTCCCCCTTGGTCTTTTCCGGTCCTCCATTTCCGAGATAAATTCCTTTTTCAAGGTCCGCGGTTCCTTTTTCACCTTTGCAGTTCCTCTTCTCAACGAGGTCTCTGTCTCATCGAAATATTCTGACACTGTTTCTCGGGCTTTCGTCTTAGTTTTCTAACTCATCTTGTCCTTCCGATCTCGCTATAATTTCAGGATATTTAATGGTTACTCTCAGTAAAGTTTCAAGATATAAGGAGCCAAGATTTTTTATTTGTGAGATACTTGTTGACGCTGTGTATAAATTTAAAATCATACCAATGTGAAGTTAACACAAGGGCTAGCGTGACTAATAGCTCACCCCAGCCAACAAGTAGCTTCGCTACTAGTTACTCTTGTGCCTTTTAGTGTTCACGTGAAGTAGAGGGGATCTGAGCTCGTACGGCTGAGAAACAGGAGCGACCGGATGTTATTTTTCTTGTCATTAGATGCGGCGATGGGAGCTGTGACTCTACAGCGACCCGCGTCCCTCTTTTTTCTCTATCTTGCGATTTGATGCGGTTGGGAGTGATAATACAGTTTTTAAAAAGTCAATATTTTTATCGTTGAGCATTACCTTTCATTTTTTTTTCGTATTTTTTTTCACAATCATGACCTTTATTAGATGGTCGAGTTCAATATTCATTATTATATATATATATATATATATATATATATATATATATATATATATATATATATATATATATATATATATATATATATATATATATATATATATATATATATATATATATAGAGAGAGAGAGAGAGAGAGAGAGAGAGAGAGAGGGGGGGGGGCAAGACACGTTTACTTTACTGTAATTCTATCGTACAAACGGATGAAGAATCCAACCAACAAATAGATGGAAAAGTAAAGTGTTAGATGATGGTATGAATTATTCTAATAAAAAATTAGTATACCAGGGTTTGTTACAGTCAAATAGTTAAGTTTTTCTTTAGCGTTTTTAAACATGTCACTAAAAACTGTGGCCAACTAACTGGCCGTCGCAACTATAACTTTTGCGACGATTTTTAGTGATATAAAATAACAAATAATAATCTCACTCAATATTAGCAGACCGACTTTAATATATATATATATATATATATATAGAGAGAGAGAGAGAATAAGCTACCTCTACGGTCGAATATTTATTTTTTTCATTAGTATAGTAAAAAAACGTAGTAAAATTAGTATTTCGTGGTTAAAAACTATGGCCAAACAACTTGTTGTCGCCTATGAATTTCAGTAATACAAAATAAATAAAAGACCATCCATTTATAGAAGTAGCAAGTTGATTCTAATATATATATATATATATATATATATATATATATATATATATATATATATTATGGGGGATCTCTTCCAATCAGCAGTGGAGCTAAAAAAAAATTGTAGTCAAGGGGAACTAGTTATAAAATTTTAAATTTTTAATTAACAAAATACGAAAAGCCGGATATTGGAGGCCCTGACAATGAGAAGACATAAAGTACAAAATATAACATGTTTGCTATACATGCTTTATATAAAAAGGAGTAGTCTACTTGCGAAGGCATTGTGAAATATTGAAAGATGATTTAATTTATTGTAAGAGTGAAGATAAAGTGAAATTGAATGTTCGATCTGACAGAACGAATTTGGAGGCAGATATGAAAGTAGAAGTAGATCTATGGATTTACATCCCGCTTCGTCCTAATTTCACTGCCTTGCGGGGTTGGAGGTTGGGGGTCCGGCGGGGAAGGGGTTCTAATTGGAGTTTCAATTGGATATCATAGTTTGAGTCTTCGCTTTACATCGGAACAAATGTTAATACAGCCTAAACCCTTCATTATTGAACTAAAAAGTGAAACATGAGATCTTAATTACTAAGAAATTGATACATATTTTGAACTTGTAAGGCAACTAATTTTTTCTCCTTATTGTGGAATTATTGTTGGGTATATTTATTTTGAAAGGCAAGAAAGGCAAAATAAAAATTAATATAAACAAGTAATAAAATTTTTTTTGCAAATCATTTTTTCACACATTATTTTAATAAAGAATCCACCAATGACTAATATACATAAGTGTAATAAATACCGGAGGTACTGGTTTAGATTTCATTGTATTTGAATTTGTGAATCCAAACCTTACCTTTTGGATTTTGTTGATTTTTAAATACATTATATATATATATATATATATATATATATGTGTGTGTGTGTGTGTGTGTGTGTGTGTGTGTGTATAGTAGTAACTACTTTTTTGGATTTTTTTGAATTTTAAATTCTGTATATATATACATAGGTAGTGGTGTTAGGTTGATTTTGGAGTTGTGTTTGTGATTTATATTGGAGTTGGAGTTGGTGGTGGATCTGAATATATATATATATATATATATATATATATATATATATATATATATATATATATATATATATATATATATATATATATATATATATATATATATGTGTGTGTGTGTGTGTGTGTGTGTGTGTGTGTGTGTGTAAAAGTTTTGTAATTTTTTTATTCTTGCACCCTTTGTTTCGGGTGAGCAATATATAGACATTGCCAAAGTATCCAACTAACTAGACAAAATATCGAGAAATAAATGCGAAATAGAAATCAGGATATTTTGTACATTAAAGCACAGAAAGTTCGAAACATGAGTGGCGTTAATGGCAACTTAAGTTGCATGTTATTATGTTATTACAACAGCTGTTCAGCGTTGCGGCAATTACTTATACCGGTCCAGTCAGCTTCTTAGGTAGGGTCGTACACCAGCTGAGTTGAGCTTGAGCTCGGAAATACAAGCTTAGGTGGAGCTTGACTCGATAGACGGAGTCTGGGCTCAAGCTCAACTTTTTAACCTTGTTTACCAACTCCCCATTTGGTTTAATCTATTTCCTTGGTTTTAAGTTTGAAAATAAAAAAATAAAAAAAAAAGAGTTTCTGTTCTATAAGCTCAAGTTTCAGCACAGCTTGAGCTCGCTTGGTTTATAAACGATTTGAGCTGGAGTCAAGCTTAACCAAGTGAGTGAGTTCGAATCAAGCCCAAATTGTCTCAGGTTGTTGTACAGCCCTGTACTTAGGTGTAGGCCGAGCACTTGTCAGCTTCTTGGGTGTGAACCGAGCCATATTTTGCCTGTTAGGTGCATACCTTTGTAGACACCAATCTCAAGTGGTGTCCAATTTAAGTTTGTTTTTGGATTTGCACCATATCTACACTTGATCGGTGCATAAATATGAGTACCTTTTAACGTGACATGCAATAGAAGATATGTGCATGGTTGGCTCTAGTAAGATTTTGTTTAAGATTGGGTCGTCTTAACTTTTCTCCGCATGAAAATCAATCTAATATTTTACGTACTTAGTAGTTATTTTTAATAACCTTCGAGTATATATATTTTTGTACCGTATGCGCCAATTTTAGATCTGCTGAGTGGTTTATCTCTTGTTTATAGGTTCAACTTGGATTTATCAATACGTTTAATCTAATATTGTTTGCATTTCGTTGGATCACATCCAAACACATTAGTTTCATTATTAGGAGAAAGACTTTCTAGGAGCTTAACCTATCCAGTCTCCCAAAAAAAAAAAAAAAAAAAGATCGAAAGCATCGCATAAGGAAACAATGTTAAAAAAGTTCTCATGAAGATAAGCAGTACTTTGAACGGTGGGAACGCTCAAACCGCATGTGTCTAATGATCATGAAGAGATCAATCCCAGAAAGTTTTATGGGCTCTATTACTGAAAAGGCTAGTGCCAAGGCATTCCTTGAAGAGATTGAAAAGTGTTTTGCTAAAAATGAAAAGGCTGAAACAAGCACTCTTTTGAGTAAACTTGTGACACTGAAGTATAAAGGTAAGGGGAACATACAGGAGCACATTATGGAAATGTCTCATCTTGCTTCAAAATTACAAGCACTAGGTCTGAGGTTGCTCGAAGACTTTATATTACATATGGTTCTCTTTTCTCTTCCACCACAGTTTGGACAATTTAAAGTTAGTTATAACTGTCAGAAGGAGAAATTGATTCTTAATGAGCTCATTTCGCACTGTGTGGAAGAAGATGAGAGATTGAAATATGGTAGAATAGAAAGTGCTCACTTGGCTACTATGCCTAAAAGTAACAAAAGAAAGGTTATTAAGGAAGTTGCAGTTGATCACGCATCCATCAAGAAACAAAAGAAGCATAATGAAGGCAAATCAGGTTGCTTCTTTTGCAAGGATGAAGGTCATATGAAGAATGATTGTACTAAGTATCACGCATGACGTACAAAGAAAGGTATGATTCTCACTTTGGTTTGTTCTGAGGTTAATTTAATTTCAGTACCAAGACACTTGGTGGGTAGATTCAGTTGCTATTACTCACATAAGTGTTTATATGCAGGGCTGCCTAAATTGTCGGATGTCAATTGATGCTGAAAGATTCATCTATGTGGGCGATGACAAGAAAGCGAAGGTTGAAGCCATAGTAGATTTTCGGTTATTGTTAAAGACTGGTTGTTATTTGAATTTGACAGAAATTTATGTAATATCATCTTTTAGATGGAATTTGATTTTTTATTTCCTTACTGGACAAATTTGGTTATTATTGTTCATTTGGAGGAAGTAAATTTAAGTTGTTTCTGCATTCAAATTTGATTTCCATTGGTTCTTTGATTTGCTTGATACATTTACTTCATATAATGAAACCTTGCATGTTACGTCTAGTGGTACTAAAAGTAAATTAGGCAATGAGAATTTTGTTATGTTGTGGCATAGGCACTTAGGACATATCTCTGAAAAGAGAATAAAAGGCTTATGTCGAAAGGAATTCTTGAGTCCCTTGATTTTGCAGACATTAATATTTGCATTGAATGTATAAAGCGAAAATGAACAAACATTAAGGGGTTATAAGTTTCATAATCCATCCAGTAAGTCTTTCTTTGAAACGGAAAATGCCCATTTCTTTGAGGATATTGAGTTTGGGGAGGTGATCAAGTTAAAATCATTGCCTTTGAAGAGGGACCTGAGTCCACTCATATGGATGTTGTAAGCAATAGTCAGGTATTCATTTCTGACATTGTTCCATCAACATATTCAGAAGAAGGCAATAATGTTGATCTCCTTACTGAAGAACAAACTCAACAACCTCAAGAAAATTAAGTAAAGGTGTCACTGAAGAAATCCATATGTGGACTAAAGCAAGCTTTTTAGTCAATGGTACTACAAATTTCATCAAGTTATAGTTTCATTTGGTATCGAAACTAATATGGTTGATGAATGTGTATACCAAAAGTTCAATGGAGATAAATTTATCTTTCTGGTTTTATATGTCGATTATATATTGCTGGCAAGTAATGATGTGGGCATATTGCATGAAACTAAGAAGTTTTTTGTCAACAAAGTTTGACATGAAGGATCTTGGTTGTGCATCTTTGTATTGGGGATCCAAATATTTCGAGATCGTTCTCGGGGTATTCTTGAATTATCACAAAAGGCCTACATTGATAAGGTGTTTCAGCGATATGGCATGAAGAATTGTAAACCAGGAGATACTCCAGTTGCTAAAGGAGACAAGTTTAGTCTCAAACAGTGTCCTAAAAGTGAAATCGAATCTAAGAAAATGGAAAGGATTCCCTATTCGTCTGTTGTGGGAAGCCTTATGAATGCTCAAGTTTGTACTTGTCTGGATATTGCATTTATCGTAGAAATGTTAGGCAGATACTTAAGTAATCCTGGTATGGATAATTGGAAAACAGCCAAAAGGGTATTGAGGTACCTACAGAGAACAAAAGATTTTATGCTCACATACAAGAAGTCAGACCAGTTGGAGATCATTGGGTATTCAGATTCTGACTTTGCTGGGTGCCAAGACAATAGCATAGCATGTTACGAAGTATCCAATCATGCTTTGTGATTGTGAAATTTTGTCATGGGGCTACGCATTGTGAGTGATATAGAAATGCCACTAAGGTTGTTGTGTGACAATAATTCAGCAGTCATGTACTCTAATAACAGCCGCAGTTTGTCAAAGTCGAAGCACATCGACATTAAGTATTTTGGGCTGTTAAAGAGATGATACAAAATGGTCAAGTGTCTAGAGCATATTGGGACAAACTCCATGATTGTGGATCCGCTTACTAAGGGTTTAACACATAAGGTCTTTCACGAACATGTTGTTCGTATGAGGGTGTTATCCTTGGATGATGTGCTAGTTTAGTGAGAGTTTGTATTTTGTTTGCTCTAATGTATGAACACATATTCAGTTTTCTGTAGAATAAAGTTTAAAGTTCTTTGGTTTCATTCTGTGTTTATGTTTTGATCTCCATAAGGTTTTAAAGTTGGACCAGTTGAAAATAGACATGTTGTAATCACATTACATGAAATTATCATGCTATACATCCATATCAGTAAGGTTGGGCGTCGGGGCGAGAAAATCCCGGCCCGGGCCGGGCCCGACAGGCCGGCCTGGCAGCGGAACCGGGCCAGGCCCGGGCCGGAGAGGCCGACCTGACGGCGGCCCGGTCGGCCAGACTACCTCCCCGGCTCCCCTCCCTTCCCGTCTCCCTCCGGTCTCCCCCTTCCCGTCTCCCTCCCCCTTCCCCTCCCGTGACCCCGTCTCCCTCCCCCTTCCTCCNGAAGCTCCATGAAGAGATAAGGACCGTCGCTGGCGAAGACGGAGAGGTGAGCGAGGAAAGCGTTTCACGGATGCCTTACCTCAAGGCCGTGATCATGGAGGCTCTTAGGAGGCACCCGCCGGGCCACTTCGTCCTGCCACACACAGTCACGGAGGAGGAGGTGACTCTCAATGGCTACTCCGTGACCAAGGACTCGACGATCAACTTCATGGTGGGGGAGATGGGGTTGGACGGGAAGGTATGGAAGCATCCTCTGGAGTTCAGACCAGATAGGTTCCCCCTTCCCCTTCCCCCCTTCCCATCTCCCTCCCCCTTCCCTCCCCCCTTTCCGTCTCCCTTCCCCTTCCCCTTCCCGTCTCCCTCCCCCTTTCCTCCTTCCGGAGAGGAGCAGGACGATCGTGAGATTGGGGGAGCTCCAATCTTTGTGCTTCTGTTTCTCTTTTTTTTTTCACTTTAGGAGGAGCAGCAGAGAAGCAAGATTGGGGGAGCAGACAGAGAGAGATCCTCTGGTTAGCGACGAAAGATCAGAAAGAAAGGTCGGTGCAAGAGGATGGAAAGGGGAACATGGAGAAGTTGTAGAAGGAAAGGTCGGTGCAAGAGGAAGGAAAAGGGAACAGGGAGAAGTACCCAGCTGAACAGGGAGAAGCAGAAGAACCAGAGCATCGGGAGGAGAAGGGTGACCGCTTCAGGCCCGACGGGCCAGCCTATCCAGTAGCCGGCTCGGCCCGCCAAACGGGCTGGGTTGGGCCTGATTTTCGGGAAACAGGCCCGGTACCCGGCCCGGCCCGACAATATAACGGGCCAGGCTTGGGCCTGTGCTTCAGGCCCGACGGGCCAACCCGGGCCGGGCCGGCCCGGCCCGATACCCACCCCTACATATCAGATCTATGTCATTGATTGTATAAGCATTTGTGATCATTGAAGGTTTAGTTAATTTTAACATAGCGAAAGCCGCTTTGGTTCTGTGTTGATATGGTCATGGACAAGATTGGAGGAAATGACGTTTAATAAGATAGCAATTATGAGCTCCTAAGGTTTTGTGTAATGCATGAATGTATAAAGACATATTTGGCCCAAGTGAGAGATTATAAGATCATTTGGTGGGCCGGCATATGTCTATGAGGAATTTCAGACATTATGACTGTCTTAAAGTAAATATCTGCTTAAGTGATTGCATTTTTGGGATATTACGTCATTTTAGATGGTATTGGGCAATTTTGAAATGTATCGATACTTGTACACAATTACGGAATCTTTGATGGGTTGAATTCGTAATTGCCCTTAATATAAAATGGTAGTGGTCCCTGGGGTCGTGCGAACAGTTGCCTGAGACGTTGGTTTCTAAGGTTTACCTCTCCCCCATCTGAGAGAGACCTCACGCGCGACCGCACGTACCTTGGAAGACCCTGCTGTGATCTTCCTGTGCACCAGTTCAGATAGATTTAGGTACGCTTCCGCTTTAGTTTAAGGTTTTGTTTAATTCAATGATTTAGCATGAGCATGATCTTATTTTAGAGTATATAAGTTTGGTTTTGTATATGCTTGAGGGGAGAAATCCCAACAACTCCCACATATATAGGTTCTTCTTCCTTTTTTTTTATTTTTCTTTTTTCCTCAACAAAGTATTAGGATAGCCACCCAGCAAGAGACTAGCGAATGCCTGCTCCATCATTAATAGCATGCCTGCTCCATCATTAATAGCTCAAGTGAATGAATGGCGAACCCACTGGCCGCTGATCTCACCCAAGGCTAACTCATGATCATTTATTCTTTAAAAAAAAGGGCACCGTGTTGCAGCGGACATATAAGCCGATATCAATGTGTCAGCGAAGACTTGTTATATGGGCCATATGGAAATACGAAAGAGGGTTAGCATGTACATATATATATATATTTATTTTTAAAATTAATTTAGGATGTTTACAATCAAATTCTATGTTTAAAAATATGAATGACACAATAGAGTTATGCATCATCACGATCGAATGACACGGGGAGACCTCTTCTCTCTCTATTCCCTCCCCTCCCCCCTCTCTAAGCTTGCTTGATAATTTTTATAATTGTCATGCAAAGTGAGGCCCTTTCAAGGATGTGGTTCAAAAGTAGGTCTAAAACAAACAAACATATGTGTGTGATATATTTTAGGCTTACTTTTGGCCTACAGCGTTCAAGGTGAAGTCACTTTTTGAGTCTTTTCCAACAGCCTCACTTTGCATAAAAATTGTCAAGCGCTGGTTGAAATAAACTTATAAAGAAACAAAAAGCTCAAAAGAGTGTTACTGGGCAGAGCATCATTCCATGGCCTGGTTCCTGGAATTAATGGATTGGTAATTAGGCTATGCCTTGATGGAAAAGCTCCCTCGACGAATGCTCCGTGCCTCTTACTGTTGGATCTGAGATACGGGGAAAATTATTTGTGGAGAACTTGCCCTCAGGGCCGGACTTCCACATTAGTCGAACTACCAAATTTCTTTGTTTATGACTATCTTCTGTAAATATTTATGCGTTAATTTGCTCTTCTTAAGCATCGGCTTCTTTTATTCGGGACTAAGGTTGAATTTCCTCATTCAAGACGAGCTTAGCTAAGCTTAACCTCAGGGGCAGGGATGCCTGGGTTTCAACGGGGCATATGCCCCGGAAGCTCAATCTCTGAAAGCTCTATTTAGTGGTAGAACCTGAGTAAACCTGAGTCTAGTTATATGAGGTAGCCCCACGAGATCTAGGTCATTGTCTCGTAATCAATTGAAATTTTGTTAATTATATATTTAGTGTTTCATGAATGAAAAAGTTTTGGCTCTGCCCCTACTTAAATTGTTTGAACTAAGTCAAGCCTGACATCAAGGTCTCCACACCCATAGGTTTTCCTGATTTTAGAAGGACATGTTGAAAACTTTTGGCAGTATGAACAGATCCCAAAAATCCAACGAAATCACCGGTTCAGGGTCAAATGATTCTGGACCTAGATCCAATGCTAAGCTTCTAGCATAGTCGGTCGTAGATCCAAGTTTGGATTTGGTTCGGCATACCATACATTGGGTATGGTCACAGCCACTGCTAAACAAGCCTGGCCCAGTCAAGTTCTTAGGCTGATAATTTTTGCATTGACAAAAGTGCAGACCTTAAGCAAGAACGGCTTGAATGTTCGATAGAAATTTCGTAACCGAGCCTTGCTCCTTGCAGTGTTTAAATTTAGTGATTTTGAACTGTGATCGAGTCACCTGCTCGTGCATTTGTTCCTTTAAATACGAAATTTGGTCCTTCAGTGGACTTTGTCATAAGTGCCCGCATGTGATTAAGAGGGAGTTTGATTGCTTCAGATTTAAAATCTAAGAGTCTGATGTGACATGCTTCTGCTGATATCAATCTATTGATCTAACACGGTTCCTTTTTCTGGCTCTCTTTTCATACGTTCATACTTTTTACATATTTTGTGTGCTTCATATACCCTTACCTTTCAAGAACAATAAAACCTTTGAAGTGTCGGAAGATCTCCCTCATATTTTCAAGCGATCACATGTTATAGGATCGGACCGAGTTATAGGATGAAGAGTCCGAACGATCCGAATTTTATCCGAGTTAAATTTGGTTTAACGAAGTCATCTATGGATATGATATAAGTGTTCAAATTATACGCAATAAGTGTACTTATAAATGATATGAAACCGACATGTTATACCAAATTTTGAGTGCGTTACATATATAAGAGATGTATATAATACTACATAATTGTAGTAAATATATTGCTAAAGCTTGCAGTGTACATATACATATACATTATTATAATAAAATATTAATTTATAACGAATCAAAAGCACTATTTATGCATATGAAAATATTGGAAAGTGATTGAGAATTTGAGTAGACACAGCGAGTCAAGGGTCAATTCACTCCAACTCATGTCCGGAGTAACTGTTTAAAACTTTTCATTACTCTGCCACCATAACTGTTGGTGCTTTCACTCTGTGTTCTTTAAACTCAAGTTTGAGAATAAGTTTGCGGTGTTCATCAGTACATTTTCTTCCATGTTTTTGCTATTGACCACGGACTCATTGGTGATGGACTGTGCTATCAAGGATTGTAAGATGAAGAAAGGAGAAGCGAGACTCTTAACTGATTACTGTGTCTTCCTTGAATTCCATTAGCCGCTGCACTCAAAGCAGTTGCAACCAGGTTGGGAAAGAAGGATTGGAATTTCAGCGTGGATCCATGCTCGGGGAGTGGAGGGTGGATCGATTCACCGAACAACAATGTCACATGTTATTGTTCTTACGCAAACGGAACAGTCTATCACGTAGTAAGCATGTACGATTTGCTTCAATCACACAAACTTTCTCCTTATCGTACCGATTTGTGTAACTTACCTTTAAACGGCGTTAAAATTCTCTGCTGTGTTTGTTGCATGTTCAGAAAACTGGTGGAGCAGAACTTAACAGGAGTGCTGCCTGAGGAGCTGAGCAAGCTCACCCACTTATCAGAACTGTAAGCAATTCTGTGACCTTTCGTGTCTTAAAATACTTTCACTGGTAAAACATATTAATTGACTCTGGATCGTCCAACAAAGGCCACCGTGCAAGTTTCCTCGCTCTGATTTTTCATGTTCTTTTGATTGAATTTTTACCTTATAGATGTGATCTACATGATTGATATAATAAAGTCACCCCTGAACGACTTCTCGTTTTGAGAACAGAGATGTGCTTTTTTCACAAGGTTTGGCCATTTTTGCTTCCTGTATGCGTCTATTTGCATTTTTAAAAGTTTGATTCTTCTCAAACCACTACCACTGATGTAAATTCCATGTATACAGTGAAATTTTGTAAGTACAATATTTGAGAGGCTCTTGTCTTGTGTATTAGATTGTAGATGAAGCTTTTCCTGGATTTCAATCGAAACATGCTTAGTCGATAGGTGAAAGTGGTCCTCTGTACTTAAATATGTAAAAGTAGAGTTGCATCATGAATGACTTAAAGCTCATTCAACTACATATTATTTACTATTTTAAAAATGTCTTAAATACCATAGCATCTCCCATTTAACCGTATGACGACCAATTCCTGTGTATGTATGTAACTGAGAAGTATATTGTTCTGTTATCAGGCATTCTTTGTCTATTTTGGAGTTGGAAAGAGAGGTATAGACTTTTCTTAACATACGTTTCTTGTGACAGACTTCTTGGATCTAACTATATCAATGGCACCATTCCAATTACTTGGCCTTCCTTGCCTTTGGTTACACTGTAAGTCCTGCTTAGCATTTAAGCGGTATATTTGCTCATGATAGTGTGGATCTTAATTATGCATTGGTTTGATAAACTGCAAAATGCTGCATCTAAACCATTATGAGCAATTTCACATCAAAGTAACTTTTGGGAAAAATAGGTGTCAGCTGGTAGTTGGATATGAAAAGCCATTTTTATGTGGCAAAATATGAGTCCACTTGATAGCTTGTTATAGTTTGCATGGGTTTTCACTTCAAAGAGTCTTATATAGATAATATGTTTTTATGATTGGGAAGTATATTGGTTAGCACAACCTTTGGTTAGGTCCCATTTCAGACTGACACATACTATAGTAATGTGCTTTGTTAAGTTTTAAACTTTAAACTGATATTAGAAGTTTATCTCTTGGTAATGTTCTTTTTGCAAAATTAACCACATAAATGTGATATACATGTTTGAAAATTTAGGAATAAAAAATTCATTATTTTGTAAAGCATTGTGATCCTTCAAGACCACCTATTCTTTTAACGATTTAAAACCAATGAATGAACTTCAGTCTCTAAAATCCTACATATGCAGCAAAAGAACATTGTTTTTTTATTTCAAGGTTCTTGCATATGAAGATCACATCTATAACAACTTGATCCACTCTCGGACTCGGGCCCTGGGATGGCGGATCCCAAGCCACCCCCCAGTCGATTTCAGCCCCAAAAAAGGCTAGGAACAAAGACAATCAACAACTTAACAACCCCCGTAAGCCCTTAAAGATTCTTCAAAATTTTCATCACATGACTAAACTTTTGGGTTATTACAATCCACCCCCGTTAAGGCACACGCTCTGTGCGTGTGGGACCTTAGGTCTGAGTGCTTGAACCGTGTTCTGATACATACCACTGTAGCAACCTGACCCACTCCCAGAAGAAATGTGAGGAACCAGAACAATCAAAAGCTTAACAACCCCCTTTATAAGCCCTTAAAGATCCTTCGAAATCTTCAATACAAGACTGAACTTTTGAAGTGTTACAATACAAAAAAAGTAAATTACTCCAATGAGTATGCACGTGACTGGTATGTGGGAGGTTTCATGTTCAAATCTATATTATACTATTTTAAAACTGTAACAACATAACTCACTCCTGGGCTCGGGCCCCTGGTCTAGTAGATTCCAACCCACCTCCTAGCAATTTCGGTTTCAGCTCAAAAAAAAGCTAGAAACCAGAACAATCAACAACTTAACAACCCTCTTTACAAGCCCTTAAAGATTCTTCAAAATCTTTAATACAAGACTAAACTTTTGGAGTGTTACAACATCCTTTTAGTTAGTTTGGTAGTAGATGGACTCACAGCTGAGGTATTCATCTGATTGGCATTGAACTCATATGTAGACTAACACTTTTCTCTCTCTTTCAAGACACAGGTGGGTGTGTGTGTATATACAACTAATTTATGACTTGTATGAACGTGACAACCTTGTTTGTTTTTTCGTCTCGCTTCAGTGAATTTTCCATTTGCCCTTTGAAATTCAGTGTCAAGGAAAAAATAGTGAAGTAATAAGTATGTTGTGTATTTTTTGGTATATAGTTACTCTATACGAGCAACTAGAATGTGGATATCAAGATATGACACTTAAAGTTTATGGCAATTTTTTTCCTTTTATGTGATTTATATGATTGGTTTTATAAGGATCAACAATTGGAATCTCATTTTATGATGCATATATACGTTTCTATAAAGATATAAAAATGAATTGCTCAAAAGTTCTGTAGATATTTTAGTAAAAACATGGTTCAAGTTTCTGTTCTTAGCAAATGGACCGTGGTGAACACATCAACAGTGTTAAATTTGTGAACACATCCAAGTATTTGCTATTGCCAAATCTAGCCAGCCTATGGTTGCAATGAGACAATCCCTTGTTTGAGGTTGAGAAACCATATCATTACAAATATTTGCTATTGCCAAATCTAGCCAGCCTGTGGTTGCAGATGAGACAACCCCTTGAGGTTGAGAAACCATATCATATTCTGAATGAGCATATGCTATCATGCTTTTATTTTTCCTCTAGGAATCATCATTGTCGAAGACCTTTAGAAGATTACGTCACTATGGCACTATGTGTGAGCGATCTTAGTACGTTTGCACGGTATAAGCACCTAGTTACATTGTCCATCTTTGAGCTCAAGGAAGTGATCAACGTGATCCATTCATGCTTGATAGCTATGCTAGATTATATTCTCATCCAATCGCCGTATATTATATGTCCAACTATTTTAGGGTGCTGTCAACAAATCGTTTGTCTGGCCAGACCCCAAAGGAGCTTGGGAATATCAGCACACTTGAAAGACTAATCTACCTGTGTCACACCCCCAACCCTTTGACCGTCACATAATTTTTTTTTTTTGTTAAAACACAGACATTGAGGTGCGACGACACAATGATGAACTTTCCATTATATAAACAATTCAATCCATACAAAATCAGATCATATTTTTTCAATAATACACATGACAAAAATGTCTCAAAACCACAACATTGATGCCTAACAAAAACAACACATCAATAAGACCAAAAATATGACGTGTCAGCACTACTATGACGTGTCGGCACTACAATAGACCCAAAACCTCCTCAATAGGATGTGAGTAGAGCTATCTGATCAACCTGCTATCTCAGGTCCACCAAAACCTAAAAAAGAAAGACACCTAAAGGCGTAACCTTCACAGTAGGGCATACATTCACATGACTTGTCATGGAAACCCCTCACATATGCCACAACATGTAAATGACAATCAATGACCAAAATAGCACATTCACTAGTCACATGCAATTCATGCATGAACACAATATTCACATTCATTTTCATTTACATTAGCTTTAGAATTGACAGTTCCTGTTGGTGCAAACACAAGAACATGCACACCACGGGCGACCTACAGTCGAGAGACAATCCGTGTGGTGGCCCGAAACGATATGTATTCATTCACGCTATAATGAAAAAGCAATCATTCATGGATGTGTGAATTCCAATGAGAGTTGATCAACCTTCCCTAGGACACCCAGTTTAAGAAGGCGGGAGCCCAACGCTCCAAGCACAATACACAAAGGTACCTTGGGGCCTTGCACCGCCTACGCTCCGAGCAGACGAGACCAGTGGCGAAGGCGGAACATCTCCCAGACACATAGCCACAACCCACTGGTCTATCATTTCTTATTATTTCTTACTTATCATTATAAAAAACACATTCACATAATGACCGGTTATCTCTTGAGGTTGGTTCACTTCGCGAGTGCACTCATACCTCAAATTGCCTCTACACGTGGGATATACATATAATTAATATTCTTAGCTAGCCATCATAACATTACGGGTACAATTACCCTTTAATTTTATTCATTTGCATTCATGCCCACCATAATGCATGTGCAACATATTATAATATTCACATTAGTCACACACATCAATCACATCTTTCAAAACTTAGCCAAACCACGAAGAGTAGTTTTGATTCGTGATTAGCTCGTAGTTGTCCTAGGCAATTATCATTCTAAGATGAATTCTAATGCACAATTGGGGTCAAAGAGATACTCGACTCGATACCCCGCCTCATCTGTCCTACGCAGTTATCGTTTCTAGCATGCAAATGTAATTGCATAGAAATTTTAAATACTAAACTAATCACATAAGCATTCAATTCTCATGCATACACTCATTTAATCACATCACAATCATGGGATCCAACGATCCTGAAAACACACATTCAAAAGTTAGCACCACGCAGGGATTTGCCTGGAATATTGTCATACCTAACGCGCGTGTCCAAAACACCTCGAGCTTCGATTCTTGTCGCTAAAGGTCTACTCGACGTGTCCGATGTACCTAAAAACATAATCAAGCGATAAAATTTCTATTTGTTTCGTTTTAAAATCTCGATAAGTATGAAATATAATCATTTGAAGCATAGGTCATCGTCTCAAGAGGGTGTTGACGGGTAGTATCGAGTTTAAACAGCGTTATTTTAAAAATAACGCGTATTAAACGTTAAAAACGACATCCCCGTATAAAACAGGAATATAACGCGTTTTTTTTTTAAAACGGTAAAAAATAAAAGACGCGTATAAAACGTGTATTAAACGCGTTTTATACGCGTCTTCCACGTTCTTTTAAAGATTGAAATTTTTAAAAAAATGGCATGCGTGTAATATTTGTAAAAGAATTGGTTTTTTTTAACTTGGACGCTCCTTTTAATGACCAAAACGTCTTTTTGAATATGGCATACGTGTAATATTTGTAAAAGAATTGGTTTTTTTAACTTAAATGCTCCTTTTGATGGCAAAAACGTCTTTTAAAAGAAAAATGGTGTTAACTTCTCCCGCCATCCTCTCCTTCTTCTCCGAGAAAATCTCTCCTTTCCCCTTTTCTATGTTTCCCTTTCCCCCTCAGTTTTCTTATTTTTTCCTTTCCCCCCTCAGCTTTCTTATTTTTTCCCCTTAGGATTTGTTGTTCACATTGAGGGGAAGAGTTTATTAACTTTATTTCTCTAAATTTTTAAGTTGGCAAATTATTTCAGAGATGTACTAAAATTATTTGTTGCTTATCTAGCCATTTTCCAATGTTTTTTTAATTTCTCATTTATTTTATTTTTATATAATTGTTAGGATTTATTTATTTTTTAAAAAAAAAATTGCTGTCTTTTTCCCGTTTTATTCCCGAGATTTTTTTCTTCGCCGTATTATACCCGTTTTTTTTCTCGCCGTATTATACCCGTTCACGTTTTTTGTGACAATGGTATCGACCCACAAAACCCTCCAATAGGTCTATTCCTGTGACCAAAACAACTTAAGTTATACACTTTTGATTGCACCAATCAATAATACGTTTCTCCCTTGCTTTTCAAGTTAACGCGTCAACCTCATAATAAGCTCACCAACTTAAATATTCTTTCCCAACCAACAATGTAATATACACATCGATGATAGTGTGTGCCACGTGTCCGTAACTATATATTTTCATCCACATCAAATTTCTACCATGTTTCCTAATCACTTCGAAAATCAACTCATACTAAAAAAATAAATATACACATGGATCCTCATTAAGGGTGGGCCTCGGGCCGGGCCGCCGCCGGGCCGGAGAGACCGGCCCGGCGGCGGCCCGATCGGCCCGCCTACGGGCATCCCCCCTCCGGCTTCCCCCTTTCCCTTCTTCTTCCCGACTCCCTCCNCTCTCCCTGTCTTCGCCACCCTCCACCTTCCTGGCCAGGATGCTGCAGGAACGCGACGGCCCGGTGACAGTGCACTCAGTGACGTCCATTTCGGCTAGTAGTCGGTTCAGGCCGGCCGAAACGCATGACGCCTTCGTCGAGGAAGTCTTCCATTGAGTGAGTTGGTCACGCCGGAGAATAGATGAGGTCGCCGGAAAACCTTCAAGGAGGAGGGAGAAGTGTGTGGTAGAGGGCAACAGCAACCGGATCACCGTCTTCTCGCATCCTTCCCTGCTCTCGCTCGCCGCCTCCCCTTCCACGGGCTTCTCCATTTTTCTTCTCAATTCACAAAGAGAGAAGAACTAGAGAAACGCGACAAAGCCAGGCCGGGCCGGGCCTTATTTTTGATGGCCCGGCCCGACCCGACAATATTATCGGGCCGGATCCGGCCGGCCCAGCCCGATACCCACCCCTAATCCTCATCCTTTCAAAATAGTCTTAAACCTTTCTCAAAAAAACCAATTTGCTAACATACATTCTAAATCATCAAATCTTAAGTTTAAGATGCTTAATCAATAATGCAGCAACAAAAATTATTAGACAATTTAGGCATTAAGTTTAAGAGTTATAGTGTTCCCGACAGCCACCTCAGAGTTATAGTGATCCCGACAGCCACCTCAAATGTTCGATGGATCCCCTAACGGTTCTCAACAGTCATAAAAATAGTGAAAAGGAGTGAAAAAGAATGAGGAGGGTGTTGGGACCGAAAATCCGGGCAGCAGGCACGTAACAGAGGGTCTGCCGTGAGAAGGAAGCAGTCGGCTGTGAGATAGTGGTGATTCTGTTGTGGGGCATATGAGGAGGGTCTGCCGTGAGATATAGTGGTGATTCTGTTGTGGGGCATATGAGGAGGGTCTGCCGTGAGAAATAGTGGTGATTCTGTTGTGGGGCATATAGTGGTGATTCTGTTGTGGGGCATACTCACCACATAAAGACAGCTATGGGGAGACGATGAAGAAGGCAAAGGGTGAGAGTTCAGGCAAGGGAAAAAGAGACAGGCGAGAAGGAGAGTGCAGTGAGAGAGAGAGAGAGAGAGAGAGAGAGAGAGAGAGAGAGAGAGAGAGAGCTCGGTTGGGAGAAAGGGGAAAAAAAGTTAGTGAGACTGGCGGTGGAGAAAGGAAAGAACAGAGAAAAGGAGAGAAGACTCGGGTCAAAGGGGAAGAGAACAGGAAATGGGGAAAGGGAGTGAGGAGCGTAGACAGAGAGGGAGGTCGAACAGCGTTGGCAGAGGGGGGCGGTGGTAGAGAGAGACGGGCAGACAGACAGAGAGAGCGAGAGAGATGAGAGGGCAAGAGAGAATGCAGAGAAAGAGAGACGGGCAGAGAGAGAGAGCGTGGGCAGAGAGAGGGCGTGTGAGGAGCGTGGGAGAAAGACGGGGACTCGACAGGGAGAATCGGGACAGAGGGAGAGGCGACAGAACACCGAGAGAGGGAGGAGGAGAAGAAAGAAGAAAAAGAAGGAAGAGACCGAGAGAGAGACCGAAGGCTTACCTACGCGCCGCCGCTGCCGTCTTCACCTCTGTCGCCGCTTCTCTTTCCGGCTTCCTGCTTCTCCGGAACGCCTACCCACCAGCGCGAGACGAGAGACAAAGAAGAGGGAGCCACTGAGGAAAGCGAGGGAGAAGAGCTCTCGCGTCGGGCTCTCACGCGGGTGTGTTCGGGTCCGGGTCTGGACCCGATCCGTCCCATCTGCAAAAGTCGAGCGTGACGTGAGGGGTTGATCTTAGGATCTACAAATTAAGAGGTCAGGAGTTTGATTCCTGAGGTGTACCTCTTGGCTGGAACCAATAAGGGCTACCTAATGCCAATTTGCCTACCACCATTAGATGTTTTCCATCTCAGTGTGACACAACCCCTAGACCCATGACTACATGCATATATACGTTCTACCAAAATAACAAATTAGCAAGCAACAAAACGTGAGCTTTTGAGCTTGAATCAAGAAGTGAATGTATAGAGTTTCGTGAACTCTTTAAAGGATAAAGTTTTTAAAAAATAAGACAAAAGCAGTAAGAAACAAAAAGGTACATCCAAAGGGGTTGGCATAGTGGAAGTGGGCAATGGCTCTGGCTGTCCCGTGAGCACTTATGGTTCTGATCCCATGGTTGCAACTCCTTGTGCAAGCCAATGTTATTAGGTGTGCTGTCCATGGTTTAGGAGGTATGCCTAAGTGGTTTTAGTGTTACCACTGCCCCTGAGACGGTTCAGGACTAACTTTCCGTTAGAAAAAAAAGTGAAGAAAAATAGTAATTATTCTAAATTAAGTTATAAGAGTAAGGTTGTCTAATGCAAAAAAAAAAAATTACAAAATTTCTTTAGCATCAAAAATTTGAAACTACGCTTGAAACACAGTGTTCTGGTTTGCTCATTTTGTCACTCAAACTGGAGGGCATTAGGGGAATATGTAGGCTACTAACTAACTAGGGATAAGGACGTTTTGCCTCTGTCCACTATATTTCGGAAACAACTGACTTCTAGAACTTGTGCTAATCCTCTACAATGTGAAGGCTACTAACTAACTAGAGATAAGGACATTTTTCCTCTTCAGTACAATTTTCAGCCAACTGATCTCATAGAACTTGTGTTAACCTTCCATATACAACTCTTGGTTTTTCTCATTTCTTCTGTCGTCAAATACAGGGGAGTTGAAGGGCCACTTCCTCCAGAACTGGGTAATTTAGCCAGAATGCAAAGAATGTACTATACCTTGCCACTACTTCGACTTGCTATCTTAGATTGATATCAATGACTTTGTTATGATTATTACTCTAGTTATGGTCACAAATGTTGGCAATATTTTGAAAACATCACCTGTCTATAGCGAAGCAAAATAAAATGTCTTCAATGGGAAAATCTCATGATATTTCCAAAGTGTTGCTGAAAAATATTTCTTGCGATAATTCCACTTTTCCATTTTTTGCTGTATGTTTCCATTCTTGTTGATTTTAAAATTTTAAATATAACTTGAATCTTTATTAATATGTCCGTATGTATACAGTGCAAACTTAATTTCATAATGTTAATATTATGTTCTACATATTTTCATTTTTTTGACTTCGCAGTGTTTTGTTCTGAAAACAATTCTGGCCTTTGGAAAACCTTACCAATAAAAATCTGGAACTGATATTTGTGATTATGTTTCTGGTCTACCTCGGCACAAGTGGTATTGAGCACAACTCTCCATGGAGATCCATAGTGGACTTTTTGTTTTGCTTGTTCTCCAATGTTTGGATTGAACAGTAAATCAATGACTAAAATGTAGTTACTTTGTTACTGGAAAAAGCAACTATTAAGTTGACTATGTTTGCCTTTATGCCCTGCCTCATGTTGCCTTTGGTAAATATGAGCTATATATGGTTAACCCAATGCCAGCCACAAAATGCAGGTACCTGACTTCAAACAACTTCACAGGGGAGCTACCACCAGCATTGGCCAAATTAACTAACTTAAATCAACTGTAAGTGAAAATTAAGGCTTTGTATATGCGAATCTTTCATAGGTAGGAGCCCATCTTGAAGGCTGTCCTTAAAATTAACTAGGATGTTGATCATTGATTTGACTCCTATTATTTACCTGTTATGGGTTTCTGGAGCTAATCAAAAGCATGGTTGCAATAGAAACTACTAAACTGTCAGGCAATAAGTAGATGAATACATCATTCTTGTAGGCTACACACTGTACAAGATGTTAATGATTTTAGTATGTGCAGCCGGATCAGTGGGAGCAATTTCACTGGGAAGATACCTGATTTCATTAGAAACTGGACTCAGCTTCATCTCTTGTATGTAGATAATCATGTTAATCTGAACATGTCAAACTTTTCTCTCTGTGATCTTAATCATATCTGAACCAAAATGCAGGATGATAATGTGCACGAATATGGAAGGTCCTATACCTTCTAGCTTATCAGTTTTGGAGAATATCACTGACCTGTAAGTGCAACTTCAATGGCAGTTCTGGAAGCTCAAGTTAATGCCTAGGTTTTTGAGCTTAGATAGCTACCCAATTGTCATAATTCAAATTACTTTTGGTTTCTCTGCATGCATTTCATGGGCTCTCTAGCCAGTTATGACGTGCCTTGCAGCAGTTGGACTTGGACTCAGCTATCTCTTCAAAAAGATCCAGCCAGTAGGGTTTGCAATGACTGAAGAAAATAAGGAACCATCCCCAGTCAGGTCCAACTGCCAAAAGCTGCACACAGATTCTTTTTAGCCAAGGAATGCTAATCTTGTTTACTTTAACTTTCAGGAGAATTTCTGATCTACAAGGTCCTGGCCAAGTTTCCCGCCTCTGAAGAATATGAAAAATTTGCAAACATTGTGAGTTCCTTCACAGTTTCCCTGTATTGAATGACTAATTCAATATCCAAGCCTTCTCAAATCACTTAACTGGCAATAATGATGCAGGACACTGACAAATTGCAAACTTTCAGGCGAACTTCCATCATATATCTGGAGTATGACTAAACTGATACATCTGTGAGTTTCTTGTGTTGATTTAGTGATAAATTCAGATATAGGTACCTGAAGCTGTATCCAATTTTGGGTTGTGGATTTTGTCCTTTGATACAATGTTTTTTTTTTTTTTTGTTGGCATTCTTTCATGTAAGGAATCAGATGGCGGTATTGTCTTGCTTGAATTTAGTAATCATCAAACTCCAAGTATTGAATCAGAGCAGGGACATAATAAATTTCTAAACTAGTAACATTTATTCATTTTGGTAAAGCAGAATAATGTTTCGACTCTGAGACTATCATGGTTGAATAGTTATGCTAGAACCTGGTATAATGTTTCTTATTTCACCATATTACTTTTGCAGGGACTTCTCTTTCAACAGCTTAACAGGACATCTCCAACTTCTTTGTCTATTGAGGCAAATCTAAAAGAAATGTAAGCTGACTGGTGTTACAAATTACCAATCTTTATGTTGTACCTTTCTCATTGCCTTTTCACATGGTGTTTCCCTTAATGGTCCTCTTGTATGATCTAACCTTTTTAATATAGGTTCCTGCAGAACAACAATTTTACTGGAATGGTACCTCAGTGGATCTACAGCAGCAAAAGTAATCTGTATGGCTCCACGGATCCTAATTACTTTCATTTATAACTTATTTTTCTTTGCTGAAAACCACAGATATCTCTCTCAAAAAAAAAACTGTATAGCCCCATGGATTCTAATTGCTTACATTTGTGGAATGTTTTCTCATCGTACTACGTCATGCTAACGCATTATGAACCTATTCCAAGCCTTAACATAAGAGCATGTAAATGTCAAATGCATTCTGTGGCTGGATATATTTTGGATTATGCAAGAAATTTATGAAAAGGAAAAAACTGTCCTGGGATTTGTCTGTGAACAATTTCACAGGAAATGCTTCATCATCTTGTCGACAAGAGAACTTATAAGGATATTCTCTTCTAAGATCACCCTCCTGATATTAAATCAGCATCTTCTTGTCATGTATGTGTTGTGGTAAATGTGCTATTCGTCATGCCTCCAGGAACCTGGTGTCCAGCTTCTCTTCCGCTGACAACTTGTAAGCTTTCATTCTTTTATGTACGTCACCAATAGCAATGACATATTATGGTCTGTGCCTACAGAGTGGGAGTTAAAGTGTCAGCCTTCACTTTGCTGAAATAACTTTCACTGATGACCAAACTTTTATCAGCCTTGGTGAGCGTGTTTTTGATGTGTCCATCCAGGTGAATGATGCAGATGAACTGATTTACTGGATAGCTTCTATATTAGGTATTAAATTTCTATCAACTGTTTCTGTGCAGAATGAAAAAGTTCTGGAGAACTTTAACATTGCAAGAGAAGCTGGTGGCCCGGGCAAGAAAATCATAAAAGGTTTCAATGTTAATGTGACAAAAAATACTCTTGAGATCAGTTTATATTGGGCAGGGAAAGGGACAATTGTGATTCCAACTAGAGGAGTATATGGGCCTCTTATTTCAGCAATTTCACACCCAGTGAGTTTTGTTTTTCTGTGTTGTTCTTGCACTGTCATATTGAAAGTCATACATATTCTTGAAGAAAACCTAATCCATACAAATATTGGTTGACAACACATCATGACATCAATCCTGTAGTTCTATCAAATAATGTAAGTCCAACGCGTTGATACCTGGTAGAACTGCTAACAGCACCATAAATTTTTTATATTATTGAGAGCAGTGAAATACTCTTCATTCATGTCTAAATGATTGTTGAAACAACTTCATGGTCCAAACCAGTGCAATATGGCAATGACACTAATATCTGGTATTTTATGTTTTTACAGAGTTTAATCCTGAGGACTATTCCAAAGCTGAGACCAAGAATGAACCTTCAGTTGTAGTGATCGTTCTGATTGTCCTCTTTGTTTGCCTCATCATCTTCCTTATTTTAGTGATCCTTCGGATAAAAGGCTACCTTGGAGGCAGAGGAACTGTGGATGAAGGTACATAGGCATGAAACGAAATTAGCTTGTCAGCTTATCTTTGACTGCTCATTGTTAATGACAAGATTTCTAATAATTAAAGAATAGTCATGTTAGTAATGCAGTACTCGTAACACGGGTGTCTTATTCCCATCCTAAAACTCAGGAATGAGCCACATTATAGGTTTCTTACTTGACATATTGACCACATATGAAACACAAAAGACCTTGATCAACCACATAATGGTAGGTCAGAAGTCTTTTGTACAGTATTGAACTATTGTGCATTGGTCCTGGATAGAAGTGTGAAAAAAATCCACCACTAACAGTAAGAAAATCTCAACTCAACAGAGACAGAGATTCAAAAAAAAGCACGAACAAGACTAGCAAAATTGGGGGATTAAAACTCATCGACATTCACCCCTTGTGCACTAAGGATAGTGTAAAAATAATGAATATGCTTCACAATTGATGGCACACATAATGGGATGGGTTAACTCAGCATATACAAGGACAACAAGGGGCTAGCAGATGAGCTCATCCCAGTGACTAAGCTATTTGGAGTAGCGAGAAACTAGTATGCAGTCATTTTAGGGCAATGGAGATGCCTTAAAAACGGAAAACAAACAACCAAATGACAGCACACTTAAACCCTGTGCGCAATCAATGTGCAACAAGTGTTACTTTACATAGATACTTATATACACAAGGAAAGACATATATGCATGCATATATTTAGTATATTCATAGAGAAAGTACTTGCATTTTACATCTTTCTTAATACCTTCCCTCAAACATATGTTATTACAGCTGAAATTTTGTCAAATCTATGAAAGGACAAAGCTCCTTAGTGAAGAAGTTGATCAATTTGAAACTTTGAAGTAACATCAGTCATCAGTGAAATTTATATCCTTCCTTAAATAATGTTCTTTGACATAGTGGAAAATTCATCTCAATATGTTTAGTATGCTCATGGAAGTTGTGATTGCTTGTAATATAGATAGTACTCTTACTATCACATTGCATTCTGATATGTCAACAAATTCTAGTTCTCCCATTCTGAATCAAATGTCTTAGGCTCTTAGCTATACAATCTTCTTTTATAGTAGTGTCATTGTCTTGTATTTTGCATCTGTTGAGAAGAGATACATTCTGTTGCTTGCATTTCCATGGTATTAGAAGATTACTTGGAACCACAACTCTTTTTGGGGAATATGCTCCCTTAATATCTAAAAAATATGTTAAAAACTTAAATACCTAAAATCAATTATTTGAGCCTTTTCTTTAAATAATCTAATCTTTTAGCCTCATCTGATAATTACCTTGCCACAGGATACAGTAGGAAAAACCAATACCTGCATCTGCCTTTTTTTTTTTTCAAAAAGTCGTGTCAATATAAAAAAATTGAAATCTAAAATTTATCATTGCTTGCTATCAAATCAAACCTTAGGCACTTGTTTAAGCCCATAAAGACCTTTTCTAAAGCATATAGTCTTTCCTTGAGAAACAATCGAGCCAAGAGGAGCCTTCTTGTGCACTTCTCGGTTACATGAAAGCTATTTCTCTGAGAGCCCTAGTGGTACTCATATGAGCTGTGTGGCCAAAAGTCTCTTCATAGTGTACATACTCTTATGAGTATCCTAACCTTCTTTTATATCTCTCCAGTGTCCCATCAATCTGGGTTCTTACCATTTACATCTGTCTGCATCCTATAGCTTTCTTTCCTTTCAAGTAAAATTTTGAACATCCTATGTATGAGCCTTTTCAAAGGCTTCTGATTCGATTAATTATATTTAAAACCTGATGAGAATGATCATTGGTTTCTCTATATGATTTGTTGGTTTATAATATGAGTGAATGGCAAGAAGGATGCTCTATGTCATGCAGGAGAAATACTCTTATTATACAAGTTTATTTGGTATTCTAGAATTCCTGCAATTGATATCTCCTACTTCTATTTCTGATTCTAGGTTGGAGATATTCTATCATCATTTCACTTTCTATTTTTACTTTATGTGCACGACTCTTCATCTTAAGGTCCATTGTGCACACTGACTTCATCTTGCACATCTTCAAACTTCCTTCGTAAAACTCTTGATATCGAGATTAGTTAATAAATCAAATGGGAATATACAATCTACTTTTACTTTAGCGTTATGTCCTTCAAAACTATTTTCACTTCTGTAGAGGTCAAGTTTGCAAATTTAAGTACCGTAGCAGTGTTAACTTTTTGGTTTTTGACATAACCAAGACAAACAGATGGTATAGCTTTTAAAAGTAGATTTTCCTTTTATTTGTTAATATGGGACGTTTTTGACCAAAATCCCTTTACCTCCGAAATTCCCTTTGCCTTTTATAGCTCAGTTCTAATTTATATGGTTTTTGAAATGAAGATATACTTATTCACAAAACAGATGGATTTCTATTGCAATTTAACCTTTTAAAAAAATGCAAGACCACTTGAGCCCAATAATTTTTAGGAATTCTTTTTTAAAATAATTATGTTTAGTCTAACCCTACTACTTCCATTAAGGTGCATTTGGAATGATCTTCGATGAAGCATTTCATTCTCTTTATAAAACCTTATAAAATCGTTTGATAAATATTCTGCTTTGGTGTCAGATCTAAAGGTTACTATGTTTGTATTAAATTGGCTTTTAACCATGTTATAGAAAATTTAGAGTGAAGAACCCAAGTCTTAAGTGACAAAATAGATCCAACAATCTAAAGTTATAATCCATAAAAATAACATAATAAAATACTCCTCCTTTTGGCATAATAGCTGAGATTCCTAGACATCTTGGTGCACCATCTCAAAGGTCTCTAAGTCGTGTAATTTTTATTCTCACAAGAAAAAGCTTGAATACAATGCTTTCAGGTAAATGCCTCATTTTATATCAAAATATGCTGCATTTTGGACCTATTCAATATCCTTTAACAATAGGAGATGTGGACTTAATAAAATTGTTGTAGCCCCATATCACATCCCTATGAGGTAGATTTCATTGCCTAATTTTTGAACAATAGAGTTGAAGAGAGCTTCTTTAGATTTTGATGACCCAGTCTTTCATGAAAAATCTATATTCTTTTAACAAGAAGTTTTAGACTGTCACACGGACACTACAAAGTGACTGCCGACACCCGTGTCTACACGACTTGGCTGCAGGTGTGCATGCGGCTCGGATTCACACCCAACACAAGTCAACAAGAGTCGGGTGCGGCTGACTGCACCTGATCATTTTCGTCCATTTTGGACACGCACCTGACTCGCATTTGACTCGAGGCGGGTGCAGTCAAGCATATTTTCATCCTTTTTCGATATTTTTTTTTATTTTATAAATTTTTAACATTAAAAAGAGGGTTTATTTTTTTTCCATTTCTGTGTTTTGTCCTGGTTGTGTGTTTTTTGTTTACTTGTTTAATGTTTTTACTTTGTAAGCATGTTAATCCTTAATATGTTACATTCATATACACAATCCATTATAACTTATAAGTATGTAATATATAATATTCATATATGATTTGTCCATAAAGTGTGTAGTGTAGAGTGTGTAGACTATAGTGTATACTCTAAATTTCCTAATTCTTATATGTGTGTGTGTATATATATATATATATATATATTATAATAATAAATCAAAAATAACAAATAAATATTCTCGCTGCACTGCCACACCTAAATTTTTGGGGATGTGCCGCTCCGGCACCCGCACCTATGTGACATAGGTTTTTGACTAATTCTTTAGAATACACAAAAACCATATAATAGCAATCTCCATTCATATGGTCTTATGAAATACAAGTGATCCTATACCTGACAATCTTTTGCTGAGAACGTGACAAGGTACTTTGATGCAGTGGCGGATTCAAGAGTACTACATGTCAATTTTAATTATTGTTAAATATTGAAGGAGTTTCTTAATTACTTTTTGTATATTTTTCCATTTATTTTCTTTCAAAACATGATTTTTGTAATTTTTTCCAATTTACAACCAATTCAGCTGAATCTTGAGTTGGCTGACTAATCAAGTAGCAGCTTAGATGATCCAATTCCAAACTGATTTTTACCACACATTGAAATGAACCCATTGGGATGGCAAAGATGTTGAACTGGAAACTTCCAAGATAGATAAATTTCTATTCTTAAATTGTTGGAGGGCTTCAAGAAGTTGGGTCAAAGACATATCTCCAATGTTGTGGGCTTGTAGCTTTCACTGTAGTAGCTCTTCGTTGGTCATTTTCCCTAGATGTTGGACACAGGATTTATGCGTTCAGGTTCATTGCAGTTATGACAAATACTTTTTTTTCCACATTTCTTCCAAAATGTGAAACCCTTCATGTCTTCATACTTCATAGAGACTAGTCTAGCCAAACTAGAGCATATTCTTCTTCTTGAGGCATCTTTTTATTTGTAGTTGAAGTTATGAGTGCACTACCTTAGTTTTGCTCAAGTTATGGCAAGTTTCTTCACTACTATTCCTTGGGAAAATATCCACAATAGTTGACAGATAAAGAGTTGATAGTGCAGACATCTTTGTTTGGTCAAATTCAGGTCTATGCCCATGGAGGAAAGAATATTCTTTCTCAAGTTATTTTGGTCTCATTCAGTTAGTCTCCTTCTTGTCTTGGGATCATGGAGTGTTTGCTCATCTTGAATAGGAGAGAGATTTATCAAGAAATCTGATTTTGACGTTCCATCCAGAGATAGTTCTCTTAGCACAGCCCCATAACCCTTAGAGGCTTAGAGGTAAGGACAGCTCCTTTCATGATCCCATAGCCTGAATTCTTCAATAGGCACACACTCCAAGCATTCTTTAAGCTAGTTCAATTTTCACACATACAAAACCCACAGATCTAAAAGCTGTACACCTCTGATTTTCACGTGAAAAGCCACAAGAATAAGAGCCAAAAGAAAAACTCAACTCAGGGAAATAAAAGGTTCGAGAGAAAACCCAGTACAATGTCGCCATATCTAATGGGAACTACTCTCGATCAATCAACATGTACTAAGTGACATTGTAAAAATAGTAATATATTTCACAACAAAGGCTTACTGACATAACAGGAAGGGCTAACCCCAAAATATGCACGATGAAGACAAGAGGATAGCCAACTGCTGGCATTCTGTCATCTTAGGATGACTAAAATATCCTTGGAAAAGGAGAAAAAAGAAAAATAGAATAATTATTTGCTTTAAATAGATACTTACATATATGCATGTGTATGTTTAGCATAAAATTGAGAAAAATGTTACTTACATATTTTCTGACAGGAAGCAACTCAACTTGGAAAGGTGACTGAGATCCAAGGCCCAACAAGGGTCACGTAGCCTAGATATGCCTCTGCCCAAAAATAGCCATGTTGGCCTGGCTAACTCTTGGGTTCAGATTGAGTCCCTTGGGTCCTATTACGTTCAGCCCAGCGTGACCAATAAATATTTGCTTTACATGTATAGTCAGATAGACACATGTCCATATGCATACATTGCAGTTAATCTCAGATAACATATTGATATGTCTCCGGAAAAAATGGTAGAATGCAACTCTATTTTTACTAGGTAACTGCATGTCCTCTAACTACTAAAAAATTCTGGTTGCAAACATTGGCCGACAATATTATCATTAACTGATTTCTCTTCTTTTCATGGTAGATCTTAGGGGGCTACAGCTGCAAACTGGGTATTTCAGCCTTAGACAGATAAAAGCAGCTACGAGGAACTTCCATCCTGAGAACAAGATAGGGGAAGGTGGATTTGGGCCAGTTCACAAGGTATATTTATGAAGTACATAAGGTATTATATGCATAAATATGACTTTGAATTGGTCATCATTAGATGTCCCAATTTGCTAATGTCAATTTCATTATGGTTTGAGTTCTAACACGTAAAACTATTTTGAGAAGATAAATAAGCGCATCATTTGCTGTCGACCTTTGTTATGTTAACTTCAATTGGTAAAAGGAACATGATCTGTGACAAAAACAAGCCTAACTGGAAGTTTCACTTTTTGATACTAATGGCTCCTAACTGGACTTTGTGGTAATAAGTACAACTTCTTGATATTGACAGGCATATATGTACCTTTTTGTTTTAAACCTCCCCTATAACATCATTTCCCAAAAAAGTCCTTTTTAGCTTCTTGCTCTCTTACTTTCCAAGAGGAATTGAAATCAGCCAGCCAACCTCTGTGGCTGGAAGGATTCTATTCATTTTGTGTTGCTAAAAACCATTGCAAAAGGTGCATTGGTGATGGCAATTGCTTGACCATGACCTCTAGCAACGGAATGCACCTTTTGCAACGGTTTTTAGTGATACAAAAGGAAAAAAAAAATCTGGCGGCAGAGGTTGACGGTTGATTTCAATTTTCCTCCTTCCCAGATCTTTTTGTTACAATAAGAGGCTTATTATGTAAGAATCTTCTTTATTTTTAACTTTTACGTGCACACACAACATGTATACATACATTGCTTCACCTGCACCTGCATGAAGTGGCATAGATGATTGTATGGATTATCTGCGAAGGTACATTTTCAAACGAAAGCATATTATCATGCACCATGCAATTCAAGCTTGGCTTTCCTGCGAAACAGCTCTTGCGTTTTTTTTAGTTATTAATTTTGAGAGCTTGTGTTGATTTCCTAATGGTTTCTTATACTTCCCAGGGAGTTCTGACAGATGGTACTGCAATTGCAGTTAAGAAGCTTTCATCAAAATCAAAACAAGGGAATCGAGAATTCTTGAATGAGGTAGGCATGATATCAGCTTTGCAGCATCCAAATCTTGTCAAGTTATTTGGATGCTGTATTGAAGGCAAAGAATTGATGCTGATATACGAGTACATGGAAAATAATTCCCTTGCACGTGCTCTCTTTGGTAAGAATCTGCACTACATAGTAGCAATCCACATGATTCTAGTAATCTATTTATACAAGACACCAATCTTCATCTTATTTTGTGAGTATTCTTTGTGGCCAGCATATGAAGGCTCACAAGAACATGTACCAGAATTATGATCTTTTACGGGATATATATAAAGATGGTGAACAACTTGTTGAAATGAATTTTGTAGTTCAAAAGGCTAATGCTCCCCAATGCTGTATACTAGGACCATGCGAGCATCAGTTGATATTGGACTGGCCAACAAGGCAGAAGATCTGCATTGGAGTAGCAAGAGGTCTAGCCTACCTTCATGAAGAATCTACACTGAAGATTGTTCACAGAGATATCAAAGCTACAAATATCCTTCTTGATGAAGACCTCAATGCTAAAATTTCAGATTTTGGCTTAGCAAGGCTTGATGAAGGCGATAAAACACATATCAGCACTCGAATAGCTGGGACATTGTGAGTCTCTCTCTCTCTCTCTCTCTCTCTCTCTCTCTCTCTCTCTTTTGAGGATTTACAGATCACTTTTTAATTTGTCTCAAGAAGTATGTTGAGCAATGTTAAGACGTGATGGTTTGTAAGTTATTTGTTTGTAAGTTATTGGATCTGGATCCTTTACAGATCTGGTTCTCAATGTTGTATGTAAATAATGTTTTACTAAAGGGTATTCTTGTAAAGACTGAGTCTTAGGGTATTAATTAATTGAATGAACCACGTCCAGGGCTGCTGAGACGTCTCTGTTCACTTCCTCTATTCTTGTTTTCTGCAGTGATAGCTTCTGGAGAATCTCACAAGCAATAGGTTTAACTTCTTCTGTGTTACGAGAGAGAGAGAGAGAGAGAGAGAGAGAGAGAGAGAGAGAGAGAGAGAGAGAGAGGCGGAAAAAAAACTAATGCATTACGTGACCCTAATCTCTATTAAGAGATTAGGGTTAGGGAAAATTACAAGAGAAGTCCACTAAATATAACAAAACATTTAAAGAGATCCTCTCGACTTATTAATATTTCAGAAAACCCCTTTTTGTATCTTTAACACTCCCCGTCAAGCTGGAGCATATATATCAATCATACTCAGCTTGTTACAACATCTCAGGAAATCGCCTATGGGAAGAGCTTTAGTGAGAATATCTGCTGCCTGATCTTCTGAGGAGACATGAATAGTGCTAACAATTCCTCCTTGAACTAAGTCTCGAATATAGTGGCAATCCACTTCAATGTGTTTAGTCCTCTCATGGAAGACAGGATTGTTAGCGATATATGTAGCTGCCTTGTCACAATACATCTTCATTGGGAGATTCACTCAAACACCCAACTCTACAAGTAGTGATCTGACCTATGACATTTCAGCCACGGTTTGAGCCATAGTCCTATATTCCGACTCAGCACTAGAACGAGCCACAACATTCTGCTTCTTGCTCCTCCAGGAAATAAGATTACCGCCCACAAAGACACAAAAACCGGTAGTAGACTTCCTGTCATCGACAGATCCAGCATAATCAGCATCACTATACGCCTCGATGTCAACACATTCTCCCTTTTGATTTCAAGTATCTTACAATCATTAAAGCTGCATCCCAGTGAACTTTCCGAGGTTTTTCCATAAATTGGCTCAACTTATTCACAGCAAAACTAATGTCGGGACGAGTGACAGTCAAATATAACAGTTTCCCTATCAGAGATCGGTAAGATCTAGAGTCAAACGACTTTGAGTCATCATCATGTATATGAATGCGAGGATTCATGGGAAGTGTGGAAGGTATAGCTCCCAATAGTCCCGTTTCTTATAGAAGATCAATAACATATTTCCTTTGAGACACTACAACTCCTTTATTACTACGAGCCACCTCAATACCAAGAAAATAACGAAGTTGTCCAAGGTCTTTCGTAACAAAGTGTTGCTGTAAAAATTCCTTTGTTTGAGCAATCTCTTGATCATTTTCCCCTGTAAAAACAATATCATCCACGTAGACAATCAATATCACAAGTCCTGCTGAGCTTCGCTTGATAAACAATGAGTGATCAAGCTGGGATCGGCGAAATCCACACTTAGATAACACTTCGGTAAGCTTTTGGAACCATGCATGGGGACTCTGTTTGAGTCCATAAATAGCCTTCTTTAACTTGCGTACCTTGGAACACTCCCCTTGTCGCTCAAAACCAGGTGGTTGCTGCATATAGACAATTTCAGAAAGGTCTCCATACAGAAAGGCATTTTTTACATCCAACTGAAAAAGAGGCCACTCTTGTTGGATAACAAGAGATATAATCAGTCGAATAGTGCCCAACCGGGCCACAGGCGAAAAAGTCTCAAAGAAGTCAACACCATAAGTCTGAGTATACCCTTTTGCGACAAGACGGGCCTTGAACCTTTCAACTGACCCATCAGAATGATACTTGATGGTAAATACCCATTGTGATCCAACCACATCACAGTGTGTTGGGGGTCTACCAAATCCCAAGTCTCTCGAGAAAGAAGAGCATCCATTTCCTCCTGCATAGCTTGTCGCCAACGTGGATCTAACAGGGCGTGATGGTGTGAGGACGGGATAACATGACTGGATAGAGCTTGATCAAACTGTATAAACGTGTACCCAGATGAGCAGTAGAGACAAAATTCGATATAGGATGTAAGGTGCACTGTCGCTTGCCCTTGCGAATAGCAATAGGGAGATCTGCTGCAGAATAGTCATCACCTAAACCTGAGTCAGTCTTATCAGTAGAGCTTACCTCTTGAGACGATGCTGGTGGACGGTTGAGAGAGGGACCTAGACGACGAGTGTAAACCAACAGAGGCTCAAGAAAACGTTCATGTGACCTAGGTTGAGATGATGGAAATGACTCAAGTGACACTGGTGGAATAGGAAGAGGTATAGGTGCATGCATCTCAAACGAAGAGGGACTTGACGGAGGGAAATAAGGACGAGACTCAAAGAAGGTAACATCCGCACTGATAATGTCTTTCTTGGTCAAGGGATCAAAGCATTTGTATCCCTTTTGATTGACTGAATAGCCAATAAAGATACATTTGATGGCTTGGGCAGCAAGTTTATTTTTGTTCGGGCCTAGGATATGTGCAAAGCAAGTGCATCCAAAAAACTTTGGGAGGTAAATGAAATAATGAACGCCCTGGATATAGAATTTGAATTGGAATAGGGTCTTGAATGGAGGAAGAGGGTAATCTATTAATGAGGTAACACGCAGTAAGAATGGCATCACCCCAAAAATAGGCAGGCATGTGAGAATGTAACATGAGGGTACGAGCTACGTTTAGGAGTTGCCGATGTTTGCATTCGGCTACACCATTCTGTTGGGATGTATGTGGACAAGTATATTGAGGTTGAATTCCATGGTCAGCATAAAACTGAAGTAGAATGGAAGACTTGAATTCAAGAGCATTATCAGTGCGTATCCACGATATAACAATATAATTATCTTCATCCCACGCAGCATATATCCCTTTATTTTTCAATAGGTTCATCTTCCTCAAGAATATATTTCTTTTTATGACCAGCCACCGACATTATGAATACCCTAGACCATATTTCATAATTTGAGTCATTCAGTTTCATCGTGGTTCCATAAGAGAATGAATTCTCAGCCATCTTGTAGTCAACAGACCCTTCAGATTTACTGTTTTCAGCCATAGTTAATAAAGAAGACCAAATTGACGCAAAAGGTTAAAGAAAGAGAGCTAGGAAGAATAATGTCACTTCAGATCTATTTCAGCCAATGACAAAAAAGGAATAAACTCCCAACGAATGAAGGCTACTGCAACTTATAACAGCAGCTAGTTCTTATAAATTTTCTGTCCACGTGTCAAAGAAACCACAAAATCAACCAAAAACTTGTCCAAGGATCAGCAGCAGTCCTCACGCAGTTTTACTTTACTGAATTTGCATGCACGATCTAGAGAAAAATTCTGATCATATTAAAAAAACTGAATTTATAAGCAGCACATAGACTCCACAAAGCATCCACAACACCTCATGCCATATAGACTCCACAAAGCATCCACAACTCCTCACGCAGTCTGACAATAGGCTGCTTCATACGACAATAGGCTGCTTCATACGACCAATATGAGGATCTGATCACACCTTCCACATAGGCGTGATCAGGTCCTCCTTCACACGGCAAGCCCAACCCCTATTCCCTCACCGTCTCCTTATTGGGTGATAAGAGGGAATAAGAAGTGGCGATGACAAGAGAGAGAGCTATATAAAAAAGAAGGAACTCACTGCTGTTCGCCGGAAAGATCGTCGCCGGAAAGGTCGTCGCCGGAGAAGGTCACCGGAAGGCACACTCTGCCGTCGACTCCAACACCCGCTCTGATACCATGTTACGAGAGAGAGAGAGAGAGAGAGAGAGAGAGAGAGAGAGAGAGAGAGAGAGAGAGAGAGAGAGAGAGAGAGGGGGAAAAAAAANAGAGAGAGAGAGAGAGAGAGAGAGAGAGAGAGAGAGAGAGAGAGAGAGAGAGAGAGGTGGAAAAAAAACTAATGCATTACGTTTAGGGAAAATTACAAGAGAAGTCCACTAAATATAACAAAACATTTAAAGAGATCCTCCCCGACTTATTAATATTTCAGAAAACCCCTTTTTGTATCTTTAACATTCTGGTTGAACATTTGTTCCTCATTATACAAGCAGATGATATTTAAACCCTGAGTTTGAAGTTGGAAAATGGAGCTACCCAATTAGATAGTGTTGATAAAACATGAAATTTTAATCTGCAAAATCATTTTACCATCTTAATAGATGGTTCTCTGTTTGCCTTCCAAGTCAAAATCAAGACCTGAGTGAGCCTACACAATCATTTGGTACCAGCCATGGTTAGAAACAAAGAGATACTTTGATAGATAACCACAAGAAAAAAAAATACAGCAGAACTATTTTCTATTTTGAATGTCAAACAAGAGAAATAAGGTCCTTTGTAGTTTGTAGTGCAACGCAATGATCCCCTGCATGAAGATGATTTGACCTTGTCAAACTGTATCACTCCAGTTTCACAGGGACGTGCTGTTTCCTCTCTCTCCACACAAATACACATGCATTAACCATATAAGGACAGCCATGTATTATTTTCTGTAAAGCATGCTATGAAAGCCGGATTCATGCACTCCAATACATATGCCAGATTCATATGCTGCAGTACATATGCCAGTATCATCTTGATGCTGCTCCCTACTTCAATGGTACATGTGAATATAGTGTTATATGTACACGAAGTTGTCTCAAATCATAAGTTTTATGTGCTTGCACATGCTGCATGTGCTAACATTTGTTCAAAATGATTGGTAACAGGGGATATTTGGCTCCCGAATATGCTACGCTTGGACACCTAACAGAAAGGCAGATGTTTTCAGCTTTGGAGTGGTAGCTTTGGAGATTGTTACTGGTCGAAGCAATGCACATGCCATGCCAAAAGAGGATTTTGCTTTCCTTTTGGACTGGGTATGCTCTCTTGACTGACATACCTTGGCATAATTTCCTAGCTGGAATAGTTATACATGTTGGCTGATTAGCTACGAGACAAGAGCTGTTAAATTCTCTAACAAAGATCGTGTTTGTGTGGTTATGTACATACAGAAGCACTGTATATGCATATTTACACATGCTTGTACATGTGCATGTTACATAGTTTCTCTATGATGTGTATATGTATACACTATCCATATTTTCTTTTTGTAGTTTATGTCTGCTCCATTTATCTTTTGTATGTTGCTTATTTCTTTCCTTTAACATATTTATTTTTCTTTACATTTGATTAGCCATAATAGGGCTATCGAGGCTAGCTATTGGCTAGTGCCAATCGCTAGATTTACTAGCCATTGGCACTACCCAGCAGCGAGTTCTCTTTTCTGCTATATACATATATATAAAGGGTGAGCCGCTCCTTGTATTCAGCATTCTTTCTTATGAGTGTTCGGTGATCTCATGTTTATAACTTTATATTGGTTCTTGAGAACCATTTGATCTCACCAGATTCATGAGGGATCGAGTTGTTATTATTGCTGCCATTTTTTACAGGAATACACCATGTTGGTGGCATGTTTCTGTTGATATGAGTAGATATGCTTGGACATGTTAAATCTCAAACACTGGCATGCAAAATATTATGTTGCTATTCTTTCTTACATTTCCAGGTATTACAATCAGACTTTTTAATATTAAGCTCATTTTTCCTATTAAAAATAAAAAAAATTGTTTTGTCATGTCTTGTCCAATTAACAAGTCAAATCCCCATCAGGTCATCATGGCCATGTATTAATGTGATGTAGCTCGTTAAGCAACATATTTATATTGATCTTGCTTACTAAATATTTGACTTGTGACCTTGCTTTATGTTTAGTCTCTGTATTTCTGAAACGCATATACTCATTTACTATTTCAAGTACTGATAATAAAAAGACCTATTAGTTTATAGTTATTGATATGCATGCCATTTCACATACCAATACTTTATAACAGCTGTAGTCTTTAACTTACAGGCCTTTTTTCTGCAAGAGAAGGGGAGCCTTTTGGAACTAGTCGATCCAAGGTTAGGCTCAGATTTATCAGAGGATCAGGCACTAAGAATGCTGAACATCGCTCTTCTTTGCACAAGCCCCTCTCCCTCTCTCAGGCCGACAATGTCTTCTGTTGTTGAGATGCTTGAAGGGAGAATCCTGGCAAGAGCATCAACTCTGAGTAGTACTCTTGGCAAAGCTTCCCTGAGCAGTGCTTGGAGATTCAGTAATCCCTATCTATCCAGCATCGCAAAGGCCAGTGAATCATCAACCGGACCCCATAGTAGTGGATATGGGTCATATGCAGGGTCATTAGATTCATCATCCAACAAAATGTATACAGGCAGTCTATGCTACATAACTGAGAATGAGATGTACCATATGCATTCGTGATGTTAAAACTGTCACACGAATGTACCTGTAAATACATAGGTATGGAGCTTCTTAGAAACTTTTCAAATGTGTCTTGTAAATAAGGAGATAATAGAAGTCAAGAGTAACAGTGACATGGTCAATACATTGAAGTTTACCAGTTCTGTCAACTCTCATTTAACTTTTATCAGTTCAATGCTTCAATTAACTCCATCGTCCAATTGTAATATTTTCTGGGTATATGACCTAAATTTTCATTCAAAACATACCCCATTAATTGTGACTGCTTAGACTTTATGTTCACAGGAGGTATGTGCACGATAGAAGGCTTCACAGCCTCTTGCATGCAGCTTGGGATTCTGAACGTGTGAACTAATGCTCTCCTATAGTTTTGAAGGTGACTTATTCTTCAAATATGAAGCATTCTTGAATCATATGATCAGGTGAATATTTGTCTCATGCCGTCAAATGCATGTGAAAACATACCCTATGGTGATGTGATCCATGTCATTTTAATTTAGACTGGCGGGGTATTTGATTTGCCCCGCTGCATGAGTGGAGGACACAGACCAGTCATCTTAGCCAATGAATAATTTCCTCATGATCTATGATTATGAGAGCTGTCTTCACTGAAATATTCTCTCACATGACATGCCATTTTAAATCAAGGTTTTCTACATATGGCGCTCTTGTGATGGTTTTTTACGTACGTAGCCCATATGGCATGAAAGTAAACAATCTGAATTTGTGAGATCTTTATTTTTTTAATTTAGATATTTTATCTTTTTTTCCCTTCTTCCCACTGCATGAGCGTTGGATTCACATGAATCTGATGTGTATAGACGTCTTAAAAGAAAAAAACTGAAACAGCAACAATGAAGGATTCCAAGTACCAATAATCAAGGCACCCAAGTCTGAATGAGGATTCGCTCAAGATGTGCAGTACGTCACAACAGAACACTTTAAAAATTGCCTACATTTCATTAAATATGCTTAAAAATCAAGAAACACTGAGGAAGTATCCCTCACAACAAGGATTCTTGAACTGCCTGTTGGGCTAGTTTCAGCGGCTCTACTAGTCAAAGCTGGTCAAAGTCCAAATTTGGATGCAAACAAGAAAAAAATGCAGGAAATAAAGAATATAAAATGTAAAACAGAAAAATTCATCGACTGAACCTATATGTAAAATGCACTCATTTGATAGACCGGTATACTGATTATGCACATGCATGTGTATTATGTGTACAAGTAGTATATATGCAACTATTTGAATTAAGCATATACTCTAGGAAGCACAATGTTTTAGTGAAAAAGTTGTTAGCTTATACACTGAGGCAATAAAGTGATGTTCAATGATATTTTTCGAATACTCTTCTATACAAAGTAACATGCCAATTTTGTGCATAAAATGGGTGATTTGAACTACGTAATTTGAACTCCAAAAGAATTCTTACGTCTAATAAGTTGTCTGAGTCTTACAATCTCCAATATTATACTAGTCATTGATCAATTTATATCTTTCACTGATGATGGTAAAACCTTGTTCATAAGAAAATGTAAACACTTATAATGAAGTATCTATTCCCTCTCTGTTAGCTACTCTGCATTAATAGAAGCAATGAAATCTAACGAATCATTAAAGCACAAATGGTCCTTTCAATGGTATGAAAGTCTGCATACATATGTTAAGTGTATGTTTGGACTGGCTAATGCATGAGCTGGAAGCTATGTCATACTCGCTGTTACATAAATCATCCAACTAATTGACTAAAAGTTGTTTGGGATTTCATAGGAAAAGTTTTTTATATTGGTTCCAATAGCTTTTGGAGGCTTAGCAACTTTATCTTCTATTATTATTGTCTTGGCAATCTAAAACAAAATTTGCTTTATGGTAGAATGTATCTTTTTGAAGACTATTCAACTTCAAAGATAAGTTTGGAAGTATCAAATCAGCTATTTTAAATGTGTCATAGTCAACTTCCTTAGCTTCTGTTTTGTTTATTGCTTCATGTCCTTAATATGCCATCCACACATGATGACACTATCCTAATACCTGCACTAGAATTCTTAACAAAGGGAGCAACATATATGGATTAAAACCACGTTTTGTCATTATGTTGCTAAATCTATTAAACCAAGTGTTAGGCTATAAATGTATGTTTTTCTTAATCTAAAAACATTTTCATTTAGAACGTTCATATTGGGTGGACTGTCCATATTGTAGACTTTCTCATGGAGTTCTATGTTCACTTCAGGCATCAATACATATAAAAAAGAGACAAATCTTTCATCTTCAATTTTGTTTTTCTCGCTTCAATATAATTATTTTTCTTTTTTCAGGTAGATAAATTCAATTTGGTATATACAATAATTTTATCAAATGACCTTTCAAGTGTCAACAATTTTACTGCCCGTTTGATGTATCTAGCATCTTGTTTTCAAGATAATCCTTAAGCTCTATATCCATTTCAGTTAGTCTACCTTTTGTATGTCATCAAGTCTCACTAGATTTCTTACAACATGAAAGATTTGTGACCATTTTAGATTCTACTGTACTAAGCACGCAAGCCAAGATCAGTATTTCACATTTCTCGTCCATCAAGTTTCTTGTAATAACTATCTATGAAGTTTTGTATTTCTTCTCTACCAAGAAAATTTTCAACTCCACATCAATCATGACAGAATTATGTACAGATTTAGAATTGTACTCCTTATATGGAACCATGGGCATGATGTCTTCAATGAAATCTTAAATGTGAAAATATAACTGAAATGGTTGGAATTTTTTTTATTAACATCAGCCAATATGTAAAAGCCTTTGTGAACATACACATACACACACACACACACACACACACACACACATAGAGAGAGAGAGAGAGAGAGAGAGAGAGAGAGAGAGAGAGAGAGAGAGAGAGAGAGAGCTGCACCTATGTTACCTGAGTGCGGGGTGCGGGTGCGGGTGCCGGCGCGGCACATCTCAAAATTTATTGGTGCGGCGGTGCGGTAAGACTATTTATTATTATTAATTTCATAAAAACTTCAAAATTTTGAGTAAAAAACAATTGTTTCTATTTTGTAATTTTTATCTTCTATCTTATTTACTTATTTTTTGTTGCTTTATTGGTTTTTAATTAATTAATTTATTCTTTAATTTATAAGTTTTTTTTTAAATTTTAAAAGTTTAGTGTTTTTTCTTTTTTTTACTTTCTTTTTCTTTTCCATCTAAACTTTCTTTTTCTTTCAAACTTTTTTTAGTCCTGTATCTATCAAAGCGTAGATAATATAGTAACTTATATTAAGTCTTTTTCTTAACGTTCATGCAACCTACTGTGGCAGACCTCGACGGGTGAGCCGCCGGTGACAAAGTTTGGATTTGGTTTCGATTTGGTTTTGAATCGAAACCAGGTCCAATTCAAACGTGTATTACTTTTTAAATGGACTTGGTTTGGATCTGGTTTCAACCCGAAACCAGATCCAAAGTACCACACAAACTTGGTTAAAAAAGATAGACTTGGTTTGGATCTAACCCGAAACCAGATCCAAAGTTATCACACGAACTTGGTTTGGATCTGGTGCGGTTTGGGTGCGAATCTAGGTCGCACCCGTACCCGAATCCGCACCCGCATCGCGTCGACGCGGGTGCGGGTCCAGGCCGCACCCAGGTAACATAGAGCTGCACTACCATCTAAGAAATGTTGCACTGTCGCTCAAAAATTATTTTTATTGCCTGTACATGAAGTCTTAAGTTGGTGTTCATATGTCATATGTACTATTCTTTGTTGGCCATACTTCCTACAAATTAAATAAATAACCAGGACTATCATAAATGCACCCTTCTTTTAAATTCAACCCCTAAGCATCATTGGCAAATCACTTTTGTTACTGAGTTGTGCACAACTTTCATGGTTGGACATTGCCACATAGCCATGACTAGGCAAAACCAATGTATATGTTGGACATCTTCTTGCTTTAAGAAAAAGTTCTCACATACTTGGAAGCTAAAAATTCACCTTCCCATATTAGATAGTGTTTAGATACTACCTAAGGGAATGGAACATGTTAGGATATTTGAACATGGAAGGATAGACCCTTCAAAGGCCAATGAATCATAGGAGGCATGAAGCTAAACTTTGTTAGTGGAGAAAAAGTTCATCTAGCATACATCCTAGTGAAGTGAAGAAAATGTTGCCAGTGATTCAGTTGATCATTTCTATCCCTTAAAAACTTAATTGCCTTGACCCATGACATCCACAAATTTGACTTCTTAGCAATAATTTTGAAGAAGACTTGTTATCCATGAAATGATAAGTTGTATTTTTGTCTCATGAATTTTGCTCATTGGTCTCGTAGATGGATAACCAAATACCAACAATTCAAAAGAAATGTGCATGTTACCCTTGCATATCATTGTCTTAGTTCAGATTTAATATCCAATATCCATATTCAAAAAGTGAGGGGTCATGTAAAAGTGAAAAGGTGCTTTAAAGAGACACCTCCTTGGTCGAAGTTTATGCTTTTGGAATTTGCTGAAAAATATTGAGTTTCATTAGGAAAGATATAACTTTTTGTAGGAACGTGTAAGATCCTTTTTGGGCTCTATATGAAGCCCTCTTCTCTTTGTAAAACATCAATCCTATTTTGTTGGAAAATTGCTGAGGGAGACCCCTGAATTTATTGAGAAATGAATAAAAGAATACATAAAAAAGTTATATACAATGATGGACAAAATATGTACAAGAGCCATCAGTGTCAACAAGGACAACTATCCAACCAATAAACATATAGCAGCAGATATTGGCCCACTTCCAATCCAAAATTTATCTGCTACACGCCCAAAACTTGTATTCAGCTCATTAATAACAGCAAGGCTGTCCCACATGCTTTGAAGCCTTTGTCTCCACCAAGCACAGTTAGCCAAATGAAGGTCGGACTCAATGTTTCAATAAACCTCATCAATGAATTTTTCATCAAGAATTCCTCTTTGCCATGGATTCAGCCAGAATTTGGCAATGAACGATCTTTAATTCCCACTTAATTCTTTAGGCAACCTTTCTCCAACAACTAATAATATTTTTCCAAACGGGAGTGACATTTTTATGAATATTGTCACTGCATGCACTTGCCTGACCAAGATATTTTCATATGCAAATAGAGGCCCACGACCCCTTATCAATCAAAGCTATACTCCCCAAGAAAGCCAAGAAAGTCAGAATTCATAACCCTTAATACCAACACAACCCTCCGTAATAGGCAATATTTAATGTCTTCCATGCTATTGGGTGAGGTCTAACACAGGATTCTAAATCCCCCTAAAGAAACTTAGCTGAGAGATCTTCCAACATCTTAATAACCCCTACGGCCTACGGGACATTTTAAAACCAGCGTCCAATATGTTGGTAGCACTACAATCGTAGACTTGATCAAAATCAGCCTATCATCATAAGATAAATGTTTTCCTTTTCAAGCACCCATCTTGTTTCAAGTCTTATTGATCACCCATTCCCAGTTTGAGGACACAAAAGGCCGAGGAGATAATGGAAGACCCAAATATTCAGGGAATCCTTCCTTTCTCCATCCAAATCGACCAGTAATATCATTAATATCCTTGTCAAACATGTTGAAGGTGAAAAAAGTAGATTTTTTTTTTGCATTAATTTGCATGCATGTTCCTTCGAAAAAAAAAACCCACAAACATGTATTAATGCATCTTAAAGATCTCCTGGATGCCTCAGAAAACAACATAATCACATCTGCATAAGCACAAATCCCAATTCATACAAGGCATTTAGCAAGACGAGGAACTTCAAATTTCTTCTTATGGCACTTGCCTCCTTATCAAGGTTTCCATAACCACTAAAAATAAGAGGGGAGACAAATGATCTCTTTGTTTGAGTCCGCTACCACTATCAAAATAATCCCCCTCCCTTCCATTAATGAGAAGAGCATACAAGATACACGACAAAACTCTTAATCCACACAAAATGAAAACACTTAAGGGAAGCCTCTAAAGATCCCCAAGTGACTCTATCATATGCTTTAGACATGTCAATTTTGGCACATAAACTTGAGGCCTCGTTTGATGCCATTGCATGAAGAATTTCATCAACAATAAGGTATTTGTGTCTATCAAAAAAGCTTCTTGATAGTTCGAAATGATTCTATTCAATATTCCTTTCATTCTATGCATGATAATTTGTTTGCATCCCAAAATTTTATTGGTTTTAGAGTGCTTCAAAAAAAAAAGAGTTTTGTTTTGAAATAGAAAAGAAAAGGGACTCGCCCGTCGGTACGAGGATTGACCGTTCCCGACGCCTTTACTGGGAGTAATCAACCCAAGGGCTATGTTCATCATTGATGCATTTCATTTTAACTTAAACGTCCTTTTGATTCTATATGCGGTGTAGAAAATATTGAAAGTTTGATGTTTCAAACTTTTTGAAAAGACTTTGGAAGAGTTGCTTGAAAATGTGAAATATTTTGAGGAAAAAGTGGAATTAGTAAATATCATTTGAAAAACTTGTGAAATCATTTTGAAATCACTTTAGTGTTCTCTTAAGACTTTAAGGAGGTTTGAAATTTTGCTCTAATTCGGTTACCACCTAGTTAGAACTTCATCCCCTCTTGCTTAAGTTCTTTTGGAGAGGTGCTTGTGATCATAAGTGAAATAAAGCGGGTGAGAATGCATGGATGCATTTATCCTATATGATTGGAATAATGTAAAACATTCCTACCACAACATTCATCTAAAGTCATTCCTACCACAACATATATCTAAGATTTTTGTTGTTATAATTATTATATATAAGAAAGAAAAGTTTTTGAAAAAGATATTGAGATTGTAGACCATCAAGCATGATCCCAATATTGGGTCATTACTTGGTTTGTGGTCTTAATGAAGTTGGTAAATAAAAAGATCGTGAGAGGAAAATGTTAAAAGAATAGAAGAGATAAAACACTCTTATGAAAAGAAAGAGAGGGAGACAGAGAAAGACATGCATATATGTATACATATAATCACATATACACATATATGAAAGTTTAAAAGAAAAAGACATATTAATTTGAAGAGAAAGAGAGGCTTTAGAGGAAAAGAAAAATAAACATACATATATATATAAGTATGTATAATAAATTTTGTAAGAGAAGATATTTGTCTTGAAAATGGGAATAAATATTTGAAAGAGATGAAATTGAGCACATGTACATATGTATTTGTGCACATATGAGAATTTATAGAATGAAAAGTGAAAGCATAGATAGAGAAAGATGGGGGGATCATCATGTTGGCATAAATGCATATAACATGTGTATACATCAATAACTTCACAAGATTAAAATCAAGGAATAGTTTAAAATTACTAACTTCAAGTTTAATGTGGGCCGGAGGGGAGCTTGGACTCAAGCAAGAGTCTAAGCTAAGTCCCTAAGGCCATATTAAGAAATTAGTTTTGAAAATGTTTTGGAAACTATGATTTATATATAAACATAGAATGTTATTACTTAGTCATTACAAGGCATACATTTCTTCCACCGTTGGGTATGGAAGAAAACAAGCAATATAATGAGGCACTCATTAAGGTTTCTAATGGGGTGATTATGAAGGAAACTTATACGCAATGACATGAGAATGCATTTTTAACATGTACATAATCGTGGAGGTTTTTCCGGGTTGGACAAGTCTCAACCTCAAAAATTAATAATAAGATAAAAATGAATAACCCCAAGTCACACTCTCATTCTCATCATACATTCACATATAGGCGGAAAACCAAACAACTATGCACGAGTGATACATGGACAATATTAAAGGAAGGAAAGAGAGAGAGAGAGAGAGAGAGAGAGAGAGAGAGAGAGAGAGAGAGAGAGAGAGAGAGAGGATGATAGGAAGAAAAAAGATTCAACTAGGAAGGAGGGCATAATATAACTATGAAATGAAGGATCATCTCATCTTTCCATGCTCCCGGTGCACTTGAGCATAGCCTCTTGTCTCTAAGAAGAGATTGAGTACTATCTCCTTTGGCCATGGAGAGATAAAGATGAGAAGAAAATGAAGAAATGAAGACAATGCTACATTCAATAAAAGAGAAAAACATGATTCAATCATGAAATGAAAGATTATCTCATCTTTCCATGCTCCCGGTGCACTTGAGCATAGCCTCTTGTTTCTAAAAAGAGGTTGAGTGCTATCTCATTTGGCCATAGAGAGATGAAGATGAAAACAATAACAAGACAATGTTCAAGAAAAAGAAAAAGCATAATAGTAAGAACATATTAATGAAGAAAAATAACAACAACAACAAAAAAAATACTTGAAAAAACATGATTTAATCATAACATAAAATATCATCTCATCTTCTCATGTTCCCGGTGCACTTGAGCATAGCCTCTTGTCTCTAAAAAAAGGTTGAGTGCTATCTCCTTTAGACATGAGGAGATGGAGATGAAAAAAGAAAATGAAAACAACAATAAGACTATGTTCAAGAAAAATGAATAACATAATTGTAATCACACCATTTTTTTTTTTTTTTCAAAAGACTGATGTTTTATCCAAGTGCAAAATTCAAATTTAAGCACAAGATTCAAATCCAAAATGCAACTCTTAGATCCAAATTAAATCCAAAATACAAATTTTAGATCCAAATTAAATCCAAAATACAAATTTTAGATCCAAATTAAATTCAAAATACTACTTTCAGATCCAAAACCCAAGTTCAGATCCAAATAGATCATTTAAGACTATTTTGCCCTTCCTTTTGACCAAAAAATCCTCCTTTTAGAGGGTAATTTTAGTATTTTAGTGGGCAAGACCCATTTGCCATTCCTTTTGACCAAAAAACCTCCTTTTAGAGGGTAATTTTAGTCTTTTGGTGGGCAAGACTCATTTACCCCTTCTTTTGACAAAAGAAAGTCCTTTTAGAGGGCAATTTTGGTCTTTTGGTGGACAAGACCCATTTGCCCCTCCTTTTGATAAAAGAAACTCCTTTTAGAGGGAGATTTTAGTCTTTTGGTGGGCAAGCCCATTTGCCCCTCCTTTTGACAAAAGAAACTCCTTTTAGAGGGTGATTTTGGTCTTTTTAGGTTATTTCTTTTTCAAAATACTTTAAAATTATGTGAAATTCGGATGGAAAAGGGAAGAAATTCAAAAAAATTCAAATTTAGGGTTTTGGCTCCAAAATCTTCTATAAATACCCCCCTTTTCCTCCCTCTTGGGTAAGATTGGTCCTTGGGAGAAACTCTAGTGTATTCTCACTAGAAGACTTAGAGTTTCTCTTGAGTTCTCTCTCTCTCCCCCTTTCTCTCTCCATTCCCTTCTCCAACTTGAAGCAAGCTACA
>JAANDH010001399.1:0-85505 GCA_011799765.1 Nymphaea thermarum
GGAAATGCTCGAAGTAGCTAAGCATTTTGAAAAGGAAAATGTAAAAGGAACCTGTGGTAAAAGGAACCTGTGCAATTTAGTCAAACTCACATAGAAACTCGTTTTGTACAGAAGTGTACCTATCATTCTTCTAACCCAAAAATTGGGGTAAAGGCCATCTTTTTGGAAATATTGAGAACTTGAAACGTTTCCTGTTAGAGTTTTTCTAAAATGTGCTTTTCTGAAAGGACTTTGTGATGTTAGCATTCACTATTTTGCAAATAGAAGAGATGTTCTAGAAGCATTTTTCCTAATGTAACCATAAATTCGGTAAGTTTTGTCAGGACAAGATTTTTTGTTCCCTTGTTCATTACAAAGAGAAGTCATGGAAAAAAATGAGGACAGTGGGCATCAGGATGTAGGATCAGTCACATTTCAATAGCTTAAGACAATCAAAAGTAACATAAATATGATGAAGGTAGCTTCTGCTTCAGGAGTGGATATGCTCTTTTTAATTTGTATGTATAGAATATTCAAATGCTCGTCCACTTACTATGTGTTCAGCTATATTTCTCATAGTTATGAATCATGATCAATATGGCCAATAGTCCACTAAAAGATGGAGAGTCCCAACTCCTGGCAAGTTTATCTTTAGTCCATCATGATTTTATTATCAAGGAAAAAGAAACCATTAGTGAGAAGAAATAATGAGGAAGAAACAAAGCAGAGACAAATAATAAGGCTTTGGCTCCTCCAAAATGAGAAATTGCAGAGTCCCAATTCACAGTCCTATCATCTTCATAAACATGAGTAGATATGTCTTCATGGAATAAACTTGGATTACTGTTCCTACTTAACAGCAGCAAATTATATGAGCTTCAGCAATACTAGATCACAAAAGGCACAAATTCATTGCAGGGATAAGAGTCTCCATAGTCCATACACATTCTCGAGCAATAAGAATAGCTACAATGAATTGTGTGATTTTAATTACATATAATGTCCTACTTGAGCTTTTCACATAGGATGTTTCCATTGCACAGGAACCAGGTCTTTGTTGTTTGAAGTTACCAAAGCCATGAAAAGAGGAAACTTATTTTTGCTTCAAAATTTTCATAAATGATATGCTTGATCTAGTCTGAGTTGGACATAAAAGTGATTAACTGAACCTCATCCAGTGATTGAATAATGTGCCATAAATTCATCACTGCCCAAAACATTTTTTTCCGCAACACAAGGGATCAGAGAAAACCTTCCAAGGAAGTAATTGTAATATAAGCGCCACCAGTTACCTTGTCCAGAGCATTTTCATCAACATCACTTTGTTCATCTTCGGACACATCCTCTTCACTCTCTGAACTCCATGGATCATGAGGTGAATAAACATGAATAGAAGAATCATCAAGCGCCTACAAGCATGACATACATTAGAGAATTTTCTACCATAAGATAGAGAGAGGTCTAAAAGTTATGGCACAGACTTGGGTTTCTTTTGGACCACCTAAAACTGCATGTTTTTTGCTAACTACCGCAACATAAATAAATGTGGAGACAAGTTTCGGGTAGATGCAACCACAAAATCTGTTTTGCTTCTGAAGCGTTCTCCACTACTACAATGTATGTCTGTCTCCCAGTTCTGTCAGCGATGAAGACAATTCAAACTCAAAATATTCTGATAATAACACAATAGTGTCATAGGTTACTTAACGTTTTCATAGAAGTTCAGTTAACAATTTCTTCCAAGTCTTATTAATCAGTTCTAATGTACACCAGATGGTTAAGAGTAGGCACAAATGTTATTACCTTCGACTGTCCGCCCCTCGAATTCTATCCACCGTTTCCACTTACTGCCATGCTTTAGTTAAAGAAGATTTTATCTATCTTACTCTTGATGTGTTAATATTTATCACCACCATTTCAGTAACAAGGTGTACCAGAAGCTCGTTGGCAGATGCATTTTTCCATGCCGGGAAAAATAAATAAATAAAGTAGTACCAGAAGCTCGAACTTACGGAATACGTAAGCAGTGTCTCAAGCACTGCATCAGCGTTCCCGTTTCCTGCACAAACAGAAAAGACACCCTCAATTTCATCATTTCAGTACTAGAGACCCTAATTCCTGCTGTCAAAGTAAATCTTAGCAAATCCTAACCGTTGTGCTTGATGGCCCTTTCCACCATATTTTCCTGAAACCCCATATCCAGGAAATGGCGTTTCAGCGATGATGACGACGTGGAACTAGGAGCAACCACTTCCTCCCCCACATTCTCTTCACTCACCGGACCCTAACGGAGACAGCAACACAATTTGACTACCACCCAAGATATTCAAGCCCAGAAACAAAAACAGAAGCAAAATCATCACAATGCAGTATGCCCAAGAGCTCGAACCAACCTTGCGAGGCTCCCCACGAGCTTCAGGGCGACGAAACTCCGAAATCACACAAGAAAAGGAGGAAGCTTGTGCTTGAATCTCTTCTACTTCATCCGAGTCGGATGAAGTGCTTTCCTCATAGTCCACAACTCCCTGAAAGAACCCAAAAAGGAAGTTCATTATCGATCATAAAACCAAGAAAAGAAGAAAGCATGCACCGCCAGAACTGCAATTGGGGTGGCTCACCATCTTCTCAAGGAACAAAGCTCCAGGTAGAATGGACCAACCGAGACACCGATTCGCTTCTAGCTGACCCAAATGACGACAACCCTCAGTAACTAAAGCAGAAAGGCAAGAGAAACCCACCTTGCATGTAAGAAAAGAAACAGAGAAACCTCACAAAACCAAAGATACCTTCTCTTACAGAGAATCATTGATCATGAATCCCACCGAAAAGAGGAGGGCAGAAGGCCCCCCACTCTTGGCGAGAAATGCTACACTGAATCACAAAGCCATCCGATTGTTGAAGGCGATCGCCAGCAGGGTCCCCAACATCGATTGCTGGAAGAGATATGACACCAGCGCGCTCTGTGCCTGAGAAACGCTTTGGGGTTCGTAGTTCGTACAGCAGAGTACCAAGAGGGGAAAGGGAAATGCCCAAAGAAGCCCTCTCTATGAGTGCTCGATGGATCGCATACGTTTCAGTATCGGTTGGCTTCAAATTCATCTGGTCGAACTTAACAAGGAAACCCAAGTTCGATTACTCACTAATTTCTAACACCATGTGTAACTTATAATTTGAGATGGAGCGGGCGTTTGTGAACCCAAGATCTTAAATGTCGAGGTAGCAAACAATGGATTTAAGATCCACGGATTTGCAATCTGTTCTTGTGAAATCCAAGTTACGGGGGTACCTAACTACCCATTATCTATTTTGTTACTTTCCTTTCACTCAGATTCCATACTTTCTTCTTTTTTTTTTTTTAGTTTGAAAATTTTTATGAATTATTATATAAATACATATGCATTTATCATACACTTTGTATACAAAATTTTTTATCTCACGTAGCTTCGTATAAAATATGCGGACTATAAAGATCAGATTCCGAGAAAGAGCCCAAAATCCCAAGAAAAATGATGCGGCACGAAAAATGATGGCGGGAACGAGGGCTTGAGGAAAAGGACCCTTGCTTTGGGGTCCGCTTTCAGTTCACCCTCGCAAGTCATTCGTCGTGTTTGCGTCTGCTTTTGCTTTCAGTGAAATTCCTTAGAAACTTCTTAAAGGCAGGCTGCACAATTGAGCTCGACTCATCTTTTAAACAAACCAATTCAACTTGATTCGAGCTCGCCTCATTTTTAAAACAAATCAAGTTCAACCTTAAACAAAAACTTGATTATATTAACAAACCAAGTTTAAGTTAATTAAACTGAATTCAACTTGACTTTAAATTTATTTGGCGGTTTTAAGTTTTCCTTTTTTTTTCGTTCGTTTTTTAGTTTTTTTTTTTAATTTTTTACCTTTTCTTTTTCACGCAGCCAACCTTTCTTTGTCATCATTATTATACTTTTCATCATTATATATTTCAATCAAATTAATCATCATTTTTATTTTTATTTTTTCACCCTTTTTTTCTTTCTCTCACCACACCTTTTTTATTTTTATCTCACGCCTTTCGTTATTTTCGAGAAAAACATACAGACGTCCCTGTCCTTTACGTTTCCGCAACGGGCAGTCTTCAAGTTTCCACTTTTTTTAAACCAGCCGACGAGTGAGCTTGAGCACAATAAAATTTCCGTTCTATGAGTGTTTTTTACCATTTTGTAAAAAGAAAAAATAGATGTTTTCGTTAGTTTTGAGAAAAATACACGCGGCCCCACGTTGCAGTCATGAGATGCGTATGAGGGAGACATTTGCTTTCTGCATTCTGCCGCGTATAAACGCAGGTTTACATTCACAATATTTTAAAGTTTATAATATAAAAAAAATAGGGTTATTCGGAAGGCACCTTTGAAATTTTATCAAAATTTTTTGTTTGGTGAAAATAGGTTTTTAATGAATTTTTAGAAAATAGTTTTTGTGTTTGTATTGACACTTAAAATAACCTAGAGAGGAAGTGAGGTTGTTCACTCTCCTTGTTCAAAATCAGGTTTAATGAAATTGTTGTTCACCCTTGCAAGTCATTCATCGTGTTTGCGTCTGCTTTCAATGGAATTCCTTACAAACTTTTTAAAGGGCTGCACAATCTAGTTCTGCTACTCGTTCGATTAAACTCAACTTCAGCTTGACTCATTTTTTAAATGAATCAAGTTGGAGCTCGAACAAAAATTCAATTATGTTAGTGAGCCGAGTTTGAGTTAATCAAACTTGACTCAACTAAAATTCGGCTTGGCTTTACACTTTATTTGGTTTTTTAAGTTTTCTTTGCTTTTTTTTTCTAGTTTTTCCTTTTTTGTTTTCATTTTTCAGTTTTCTCTCTTTTTTTTTTTATAGAACTTCCTTTTTTATCATTATTACATTTTTCATTATTACATTTTTCAATCAAATCAATCACTTTCTTTATTTTTTTCACTCATTTTCTTCCTCCCTACCACGCCTTTTCTATTTTTCTCAAAACTCACTCACGCCTTTCATTGTTTTCGAGAAAACATAAGGACGTCCTGCGTTTCTCCAATGGGGGTCCTCAAGTTTTTTTTTTTTTTAAACTAGCCGACCGACGAGTTGAGCTCGAGTTTTAACTCAGTTGAGCTCCAGTTTTAACTCACTCTCTCAAGTCGAGTTCGAGTTAAAGTTGTAAAACTCTATAACGTTTAAACTCACTAAATATGAGTCGAGTCAAGCTTGAGCCGACCAAGTCAAGTTGAACTCGGCTCATGTCCAACGCTCTACTCCTAAAACGAAAATAAATTGTTAAGAATGAATAAAAAAAGGCTTCTTTTTTATTCATTCTTAACAATAAAATTTTTACGAGTGTTTTTTACCATTTTGTAAAAAGAAAAAATAGATGTTTCCGTTATTTTCGGAAAAAATAATTAATTTAATTTTAATTTTCACTGTTCGCCTTTTGGGCTCCTTTTAGGTATGATTATAAGGGCAGTTTCGTAATTTTGAAGCTTTAACACGCGGCCCCATGTTGCAGTCATGAGATGGGTATGAGGGGGACATTTGCTTTCTGCATTCTGCCGCGTATAAATGCAGGTTTACATTCACAATATTTTTAAAGTTTATAATATAAAAAAAATAAAAATTCGGAGGGCACCTTTAAAATTTTATCAAATTTTTTTTTGGTGAAAATAGGTTTTTAAATTTTAATGAATTTTTAGAAAATAGTTTTTGTGTTTGGGATGACACTTAAAATAACCTAGAGAGGAAGTCAGGTTGTTCACTCTCCTTGTTCAAAATCAGGTTTAATGAAATTGAGTTCTAGCAAACCTCAATTTTCATATCATTATAGTACATTTAAACACGGTTTTAGAGACCAAAATCTCATTTTACAACTCAATTTTCATATCATTATAGTACATTTAAACACAGTTATGTCCTTTAAAACTTATATATATATATATATATATATATATATATATATATATATATATATATATTGTGAAAGAATGATGCTGGCTTTTATTTTTTGAGTTGCATATGTGAAATCATATGTAACATTGTTTAATTTGATCACGAAAGACTTCAACGAAGGTTATTTTTTCGAATTTTCATTTTTATTTTAGGAACAAGTGAGATTGAAAAATTCATTCTCAACAGTTTGTGTTATTTTTTATTATTTTAAGTATAAGTAGCAATACTGCTATTAAATCAAACGAGTTCGTAGCATTCTGTTTGGTTTACATGTGGGTGTCTAAAGGACGACACATGTAATCAGAAGCTGCCATTTGTTCGAACAGCCCTGCAATAAAACATAAATACAGAAACATATTGGACAATAAATAATGAGTAGGAGGTGACCGTTCACTGCAGCATAGGGCGTGTTTGAATGACACTTTTAAATGTTTTTTCTAAAAAATTAGATTCATAAGGAAAAATAGTTTTTTTAATTCTTTTTAAAAAGTGTCACATACTTAAACACATTTTTTTACAAATAACTGGGACTATGTTTTTTAAAAAAAAAAAAAACAGTTTTTCTCAAAAATGAGTTTCGATAAAAGTTTAAAACTGGTTTTAATGTTATCCAAACACTAAAAAAAAAAAAGTTGTTTTGGAAGCAAAAGTAAACATAAAATTTTCAAACATGAATATTTTTCTTCTTCTTTAAAATTTTAAGCATTTTTTGGTGAAATGTTGTGTCCCTGTGTGCCTGTGCACATGCCTGCTGCATGTATATGTAACAGACTAACAGTGTGCGGAATTTGCATTGGAGGCTGAAGCAAGTTGCAGAGCTGTTTGCCTTGTGCTTCAAGGAGAAGAAAAGGCACAGAAACGGTGACTTGTGCCGCCACCTTCATCTCCATTCAAAGCCAAGTTATATTATGATCCTGCAATTTCTGCCATCAATTCTAAAAAAAGCTTGGTCACTAAAGATCCTTTATTTTCACTCTTAATATATATATATAAGTAAATTTAGCAGGCATTCATGTCACGCTTCATCAAAATAATGGAGCAGAGCTTATTCTTGCTTCTAGCTCTGCTGATCGCATCTTCTCGAATTGAAGCCCGAATCGATGATCTCGGGGCTATTCAAATGCTGGATCAAAGGATGGGAAAAGTTGAGGATGAAGATGATGAGGTGCAGTTCTTTCCATGGTTGCAGAGCGATGGCATTGGAAGAACACTGGTGAATGTTGACAGTCTAGGAGCTGTTGGAGATGGGATCACTGACGACACTGAGGTAACAAATTGTGGAAACTTTGAGCATGTAAAAAGCTGCATGATGCTCTAATTTGGCAGACCCATTTGCCATAGAGGTCTTGACCTTTGACCAACTCGACTCGCGTTGGCTCGGGCGACGAAGCCCAGTTGACCGACCCTGTGGGCTTCGAGCTTGGCACTGACTCTGTTCTTCTTTGTCGTGTACAGGCATTTGTGCAAGCATGGAAGGTGGCATGTAACACTTCAAATGCTGTGCTGCTGGTGCCGGAAGGGAAGACTTACCTGGTCAAAGCGGCGAGGTTTAGAGGGCCTTGCGCTGGTGACTTGATCGTTCAGGTATAGCTTATGCTGTTGTTTGATATTTTGTTAGCAAAAATCTGAACAAGATTGTCGCCGAGAGGGTTGGTGCATCGGACAAAGTGGGGTACGTGGCCGGTATCAGTTTTAAACTCTCGTATACCAACCATCTTGTAGACACTAAAGCAGCCCTGGACCTTGAGAAGATGGGAGAAAGGGAGGCTCATGTTTTTGCTCAGGTGGTGGAATTAGCCTTTCACTCACCCGAGAAAAGGGTCTGAGCAAAATTAAGTGGTGGGGGAAGGAAATGACATAGGTTTGTGCAAGTGGGGAGAGCGGCATCGGCCTAGAGATAGGGATGTCAACAGATCCGATTCAGTATCATATCCGTTTTTCCAGATATTCTCATATTCAGATTCAGATTCAAATACCAAAAAGTCATATCCGAATCCAAATCCGAAATCCAATTTTACAATCTGAATCCTATCGGAGTCGGTTTATGGGGCATTATGTTATTGCAACACATTTTCTTTCAAAATATGTTAAAAGGAACAATGTTCTTGTTCCAAGAAACTTAATCTGATTGCGAATGAAGTTTCTAGTTATCGGAATCAAATGCAAATCAAGAGCTGCTGTAATGGCGTGTTTCGTGAAGTCGAGTCACGTAGGTTTAACTTCCGTAATTTTCTTACAGATTTCAGGAGAAATTGTGGCGCCAGATGAACCAAACGATTGGGATCCTAATAGCCCAAGAACATGGCTGTTCTTCTCCGGCCTGAGGGGCGTGATATTTCAAGGTGGTGGGCTCATCAACGGTTCAGGCCACAATTGGTGGGCATCATCTTGCAAGATCGACAAGACAAAAGTAATTGCCTCCCATCTCTTCCAAGTTTTCTTTTCCATTTTGGTTGAACCATGGGCAGATTCAGCGCAGCCATTGAAGCTCTCAGCAATGGAGCCTTGATGCCTTGCCTCAGAAAGCTCTCCATTGGTGGAATAGGTTTTTCTGATCTTATTCTTTCTTTCTAACGACGGAAACTGTGTAGATGTCACAATATCTATGCTTAGGCATGGGCATTCAATAAGGTCGTGCCGAGGCATTAAACCATTGGTTACCATATTATATTGCCTTTTGAAATATCCAAATGTGCATTTTAAATATGGCAAAACATGCAAATACAGATCCAAATCGGGATATGCCTTGTATTAAATGCAGATGCAGGTACGGCATTTTTGGGGCGCAGTTGAGGTTACTTGGTGGTTTAACTTAGCAAGGTAAAACACCTAGTACTCAATCGGTTGTTGAGTGAACATACCATTATTTACATATTAATAGGGCACAGATATAGGGAGTGGTGGTACAAGTTGTATAAAACATTGCGTCAAAGGGTGTAGCACAATTAGGCAGCAAGACAGCCTATACTTAAGGAACCTGAGGTTCGAATCTTGTAATCACTGTCACGTTCTGTTCTGGTGTGTGATTCCTTGAAGTAGCAAACGGTAGCAAACCCGTTCTGGTGTGTGATTCCTTCAAGTAGCAAACGGTAGCAAACCCAACAGCATAGTTGAAGGATGTAACATAGTTCTGCTCAAACCCCAAAGAAAATCAGAACTTGGAAAGTATAAAAGTAGCCTATGAGGTTTATGCCAAGGAAATTTCCCCCAAGTGAACATTACAAAAAATTGTTGTATAAAACACCAGGTAATCTGTCATTTTGGATTCTGGAAGTAGAACACGCTATGTCACCTCTGGTTGATCAACCCAGCTAGATAGGATGTCAGTTCTGTTTGGGCGCCTCACATTCCCATGGGAATATCCTTTCCATGTGTTCGCAAATCACGATTTCCAAGTTTCTTGGAGTGACAAACCCAACAAATTGTTTGAGGCTCCTTTTGATTTTCAAGTAGTTTTGGCTGTAAAGAACAAAGGAGTTTGATGGTGAATAAGGCTCTCTTGCCGTGAAAGGGTGAAGCCACACCAAGAGATTTTGGTGTTCAGAACAGCGCATAGATTCTCTTTTTGCAACAGTTCGGCAGCCCTAATGATCCCAAGCGAAGCAAGTCGATAAAGAAACCGCAACCCACTTTCAAATTTCCATAACATTGTTTTGGTGTTCAGAACAGCGCATAGATATCTTTCACATACCAACTTTGATCCGTGGTTTCTGAGTTTCTGTTGTTGAATTCATTGAAGCCCAAAATTTACCCTTGTGACCATGAGAAGGAATTAACATATGGCTTTCATTTCTTTGTGCAGCCATGCAGGCAAGCTCCCACAGTAAGATCACTCTCTTTCTCTCTCTACATGTGAGTACTTGAAATGCAAGCTAACTAGAGAGGCTTATCTGCACAGGCATTCACAATTGACTCGAGTTCTGCAGTGTGGGTAAGCAGCCTGAACTTCAAGGACAGTCAGCAGATCCATTTCACTGTATCCCGTTCGCAAGTGGTCCGTGTGTCAGAACTTAACGTCCAGGCACCACACAACAGCCCCAACACCGACGGCATACACATAAGCGACTCCACCAACATTGTAATCCAAAACAGCAAGATCGGAACAGGTTCGTCCTCCTTGATCAACCCAAGTCTTCACCCCGCAACAGCTTTTATAGTGAATGATTGTATCTCTTTTTAAGTAGCGAGCCATTCTCAAGAACAACAATCCACATATATCGGGAGAAGGGATACGTCAGACTTCAAATTCCCCTGAGATCAGGCTAAAAGTGCAGTTCTAGAAAAGAATAACAGCACCAGGTTATTCATTGTGACCAAAGATTTTACTACTAGAGCTGGGATGGAAGTAGGGTACGTTAGAGGCTTTTTGGCACCAGCTAAGAACTACTATTGTCTAGTGAAACTGCTCAATAGTTAGGCTGATTTATAGAACCCTTTAACATAGTGTTTCATGAATCTACTGTAAATTTTGGGACAGAACCATTGAATAGTAACAATCTGTTATGAGTACCAAAGAGCCCCGCTGCCCCTTTTAAAACGAAGTCATGTGTCCATGAAATGGTACCTCACCAACTTTTGGTACAAATGGTGTTAAAACAAGGAGGGCAAGTAACGATATGAGCTCTTAACAAAAGATGTGGAAAAGCGAGTAAAGAGTTGATCTCATCGACTTTCTTGTCACCGAGATAGTGGCCAAAGTTCGCACTTGTCTAGTCTTAAGAGCCAGACCACCACCATTCTGGTAGTATCAGATCTCCTCAGGGCGTCCCTGATGAGTTCATTGCTTGCCTTCGGAAAATTTGAACAAGACCAACTGAAGAAGAGAATATCAAATGCATTCTGCATGGCATGCGACCATGTCAAGAGGGTGGGGCTTATCAACTTCCAGATTGGTCCCCTTTTATTTGAAAAATATAAAGTGAAGAGTAACTGTAGCAATCTCACAGGAAGATGGTAAACTATGTCTGCTGGTTTCAGGTGACGACTGCATTTCCATTGTTAATGGCACCTCAAACATCAAGATGAAAAACATCATGTGTGGACCAGGACATGGGATCAGGTATGTGATTGTTTTCTTATAGAATATGCATTCTACATTTCCACATGCACAAACTGTGCACATGGGTAGACCTCTGATTTTGCAACTAGAGCTAGCAATGCGTTGGAAACAGGGACCTAAAATGAACATAGCTGCATGCCATGTCTGAGAAGGAACCAGACCAGGAACACAGTCCACTGGCTCCTCCTAGTACACGAGCAATTTTAATTTTAACCTGACTTGGTTTTACCACAGCATCGGGAGCCTCGGTAAAGATAATTCAACTGCTGCGGTCATTGGCGTGGTTCTGGACAATGCAGTTCTTACAGGGACCACGAATGGTGTCAGAATAAAAACATGGCAGGTAAATAACGCACAAACGGCAGCGAACATTGTTCCAAACAAAACCAAACCGAGCACCAAACGAAGAGGCTCGGTTCCAAAAAGAAGAGGGGAGCAAGTGCCTGATCCACAGACCACATCTACACCACCAACCTGACAAGTTAGCAGACAAATCCTTGAACCTGGCCGTCGCCCAGCATTCCTGTGCTTTGTAATCGTTTTTGCAGCATTATGACATGAGATTAGTAGCTTAAACAAGCAACTGTCTGTGATTAACGAACAAACTGATTTTGAACAGGGAGGTTCAGGCTATCTAAAAGGAGTAAGGTTCCAGAACGTTCGTATGAACAATGTTAGCAATCCAATCATCATAGACCAGTTCTACTGCGATTCACCAACTCCTTGTGCAAACCAGGTAGGTCTGTAAACTAGCAATTCTTTTTGCCTATCCTAAAGTGAACCATGTCACTGCCCAAAAGTTTAGGCGTTTTGACTCGTAAATATTTAGTTATAAACATGCATATGAGTTCCATCTTCTATACATGCCAAGCAGCAAACATTTTATATAGAAAATCTCATTAAATAACTGCCTTCTTTGAAGATCAACAGCTAACATACAAGAGGAAGAGCCTTGTCTAAAATCATTCTGTAATTAGCCTTTCACTAGCTGTTTCAAAATATCAAATGCTAAAGATTCCTAAGAACTCAAGTTATAAACGATTCGGCTACATATTAACAGCTCAACTCAACAATAATTCCAAAAGCTTTATTGAAAAATCTACCACCAATCCCGTTGTCCTGTGGCAACATATGATACCTAGACATATAAAAATTGAAATATTTTCTAGCAACAAAATTTTCTTCACTTTAGCAGGAAAATAGCATCTCGAAAAATCATTAAACAGGGATAGCAACTAATGATTGATTCCAAAGGAAGTTAAATCTACTCACGGCACCCATAACTTGCTCTTTCAGAAACAAGCCAGTCACCTCAATCAGAATAGAAGATCGGACAAGATCTCCATCTTCATATACATTAATAGCATCTCAGTAACCCAAAAAAGAAAAGCTTCGCAGAAAGAGAACAGTTTCATCACTGAAGCTGGTCCAATAAAGTAATAGTCCTAAAATAGCTCAAAGGCATCATCCAGAAGGTAGTTTTGCAACCTTTCTTACTTTTCTTGTCTTGGTTAAAAGCGTTTTGATTTTTCTACAGCGAAGTTAGCCCTTGACTTTTATATATTTATGCATGCTTCCTCTCCTATACCTTTTATACTGGGACTAAGCTGACAAAAGGCTCATTTTCTATTTGTTTATGAAACTTCCAGACTTCGGCAGTAAGCGTAACCGAAGTGATGTACATAAATATCAGTGGAACTTCAGCGACTCCAAATGCTATCAAGTTTGCCTGCAGTGACACAGTGCCGTGCAGCAAGATCGTCTTAGCTAACATTAACCTCCGGAGAGATGATGGAACAGAGAATGCCTTCTGCAACAACGCCATTGGATTCAAATATGGCCTTGTCATTCCATCTGCTGATTGTTTACTGAGCTATGACAAGAGCTATGGCCATGATGCTTCAGAGAAGAGGACGAACCGACAGATCATCCATACAGAGTTATAAGCCATTCACCAACAAACACCACAAGAAAGAAGGGACGCAGAAAGTATGTGCTTTCACTTGTATCATAGCGCATTGGAAAGGACGCTGCTAGTCTTAATAGGCTATTACTAATAAACATTCGGGTAGACGTCCCATATGCCCAACTGGAGCTGCATTATGAACGGTATTGGCAGCATAAACTAAGAATTTGGCTCAATGTGTAACTAGATAGAGGAAGAATTAGTAAGTTCCCTGATAACATTAATTAGGAAGAGGATCACATGGAAGGTCATTTTCTGACATAAGACTTTCAGCACCTGCTGCCCATAGACTAGGAAAATTTGTCTTCATCTCGAACTACTTGTCATGATATATTATACTTTAGTACATTATACATTTTCGAATAATGCCAGATTTTCATATGTCTACATTATAACTGTGGTGTAGTCAACTTCATGAGATACTTTAACAAGAAGTTACTCTATATAGTGGTTAATAAAAAATGTTACCAAATAAAGCTTAGTTTATGGAATGCAAAGATGCAATTTAAATTTCTTCAGTCAATAAAAATATATGCTATTATTGAAGATTAAAGAAAAAAAAAAATCAAAGGCCTTATAATCTTAAAACTGAGTCGTATATGCAATTAGTTAAGATACATTTACAGCCCCAACCTTTAACCAGCACTACCGCTAGACATCCCTATAATAAAGCTATATTAGCACAAAGGTTCACATTCAATACGATAAGAAAAATAAAAATATTATCCATTTTGAGGTATAAAAAATAATTAATAAGATAAATCTTGGGAACAATAGCTTCTTGTACAACTGAAGCTTTTATATATATATATTTTTTGAAAAATAGTATCCTTCAATGCAAAACTAATACTAACAGAAAATCATGACTACGAACTCAGGAAAAAAATATAAGAGAAGCACGTCAGAAATGTAGCAAGAAAAGTAACAACGTGAATAAATCATAAGGAAGACAAGCGAGGGCAAGAAACCAATAGAAGAATGAGATGAGTCATGTTTCAAATGCAAGGAATCCTCCACATCTGAAGATAACTTCTAGAAAGTGCCGTATCCTATCAAAATTGTTAACCCTAAGTTTTAGTTTTGAAACTATTCTCATGGATTCAAATACGTTTGATCATAAACAGCAAATCAGATTTTTCACCAGATCGATATTTTTTTAAATTGCAGCCAAAAGTAAGAGTAAGCATGCTAAACTTTAGAGAAATGAGACTAACCATGCTAAGCTCCAGACACTCAATCACGCTCATTGACCAATTTGTTTGGAGACCTCCCATAGAGTTGACCAGCAACTATTTATGATTTTCTTAAATACAGGAATATGAAGAAGGTCTTTGAAAACAAACACAAAAAACAGTTTAATACAAAGATGATAGTAGAACAAAAAAGGACTAGCCTCGCATTCAAGCTTTCCTAGGATTAAATACTACATATGAAAATTCGTACAAATATGTAAAGCTTCAAGCGAACCTGAATAGATAAAGCCCTATAACTAGAACCACTAAGCACTATTAGTCAGCGCTATGGAAATACATAACAAAGGCTGGTCTCATTCCTTAATCTCAACTGCGCATATGTTACAATAACATCATGGATTTTGACAGTCATACACTGCATAAGTTAAAGAGCAAGAAACTGACACTGCTTCCGTGCATGTTCTGGAATCAACTTCTCCAGCAGCTCCAATGTCACTCCTTTGAGCTCTATGCAGATCATATTCATGTCAGGGAGAAAGCGGGAGAGGAGGAAAAAGAGAGAGAGAGAGAGAGAGAGAGAGAGAGAGAGAGAACCTTGGGGTTTAAAATTGAATAATGGTGGCAATGGGCGACCATTAGGAAGACGAGTATTCGGATCACGAAGTTCATCAAAGAATGGATGTATGCAGGCATCCAACTGCACCCAATGTGTTTAAAAAAGAAACTCAGACACAAGAATGATATTATATTTGACGAACAAGTAAAAAAGTTAAGTAAAGCTGCAATAGTATTGATTAGAATTTTCACCAATGCTTTTGTTAGTGAAATACAGAATGAAGAGCCATAGCAAATACTTAAGTAAGATTTTAGCTTTTTATGCAAGAACACACATAATTGCTATCTATCATGCATCTAGTTCACATTCTGTCCTGAAAAAAATAAAACCTTCAGAGTATATCCAAACAACAGCATCTTTGAGAAAATTTTATTGTGTTCCTAGCTCCAGAGTCAAGAGAAATACAGATAAGCAAAACAAACATCTGCAGTGTATCCAAAAGCCCAAGGAATCCATCCACCAAACTCTAATGTTGAGTACAGTTTTGTGCTATAAAACTATATACTCCTGTCCTTTTCCCTTCCTGAAACCCAAAAAATAATGAAGACATACATCTAGAGTACACCTGAACATGTGAACATTTTCAATCCAAAAAAGTCGGAAAATGTGGTAGAATGATAAACACAGAACAGTTTGGCCATTTCTTTTTGCAACATTAGAATGTTGATGTAGCTAAATGGGAAAGCAATGAACTTACAGCAGTGCAACGCAGATTTGGTGAATACTGAAGAAATCTTGAGACAAGATCTACTGCCTCTGGTGGCATGCTCTTGCGGAATAGCTGATATTAATACGTGACATACAGAAGAGTAAGTCCCAATTACATAAACTGAACACCTCGAGCCAATAAAAAAGAGCAAACGAAACTCGGTTAACAGGAAGCTATAGGGAGCCTACACACAATACTCTGAAATCCTGTTCTCCTGAAAATCTCTGCCAGTAAATCTCACCATATATCCAAACTTTGGTTCTTATTTAGAATGCCTCAACAAAACAGTCTTGTCACATAGAAATATCAGTTAAAAACACACCAGGTATTGCAAGTATATAAATAACACTAATATTTTCAAAATTATTCTAGCATGATACTAACTCATTAAAGGATGATATTTTCAGAACAATTGAAACTATCATGTTTTAACAGCAAAGAAATAGCTACTGGAAACGTTGATAAGTTTGTGATGACATGAAGTTCGCAGACAGTAGTAAGAAGGATAACTCGCCATCTTCTACAAGGAAGCCACTATGACAGAAACAGAAATAATAAGCAGAATTGAATCACTTATAAAGTCTGACCTTGTGCCATGGATGAGCTTTGATTTGTGGAAACTTGTATTCATTGTAGTTGGGATTCATACATTTAATTTCTTCTCTAGTAGGTGTCCCAAGAACCTGAAAATTAGTTAACATAAACAAAATTGTAATAATTCTTCCCAAGTTTGACTTAGACTACTCCAATATGGATGAAATCTTGGATGGTGTCACCTTGATTATCTCCACAAGTTGATCCACTCCACTATCTCCAGGGAAGAGTGGCTGCCAGAAAGAAAAGCATATGAGAAATTCAGGAGCTTCTATGTTTAAAGTAAACTAAGTCCAACCAAATAAAAACTACTGCCAGAAAAAAAAAAAAAAAAAAAAACAAACTGAATGCAAACTAACCAATGTCTGGACCTATATGGTACATTAAAGAGAAAATAAACCTGGCCAAGCAGCAGTTCAGCCAGAACACATCCAACTGACCACATGTCAATAGCAGTAGTATACTCTGTGGCCCCGAAAATGAGTTCAGGGGCACGATAATAACGAGAGCAGATGTATGATATATTCGGTTCTCCTTTGACCTGAGAGTAAATGAACAACTAAAGAGTGTAAAAGAATAATTACAACAACTACAAGATGCGAAAAGAAAGAAGCAACCAAAGTGGCAGGAAAATCTGATGCAAGAGCAAAAAACATACAGGCAGAAAATTCAGATAGTTGATGCTACAAGACAGTACTCTACAATTAGCAGATGTCACAAAGAATAATATGAAAAAGACTGCTGAAAGTACAGGGGAATAGTGTATCAAAACCATGATATCCAAATAAGCCAGAAAATTTGTTTGTCGGAGTCTTAGCATAATGGGGCTCCGTGGGCAGTTGAAAACCCCAACTCTGGACATGAAGCACAAAAGAATTACTTGACAATAAAACAGATGACAATTCAAATTGCTTGCTTTAGGACATAATGAACCAGTAACCATTACCATCTAAATAAGCTTATGCAACATAAATTGAAACACAAGGATGACCAATAATATATCCAGAAACCTTGGAAAATCATATAAATTGCATTCCAAAGCTAAGAAGAAACCCACTAACTAAAGAAACTCAAACAGAAACAAGCTATGTTGAGATGCAAAAAACAGTCATAATTTGTATAACTTACCAGAACTTTTGCACTTCCAAAATCACATAATTTTAGCTGGTGAGTGTGAGGATTAACCTGAAGATTTTACATTATTAGTAAGCAAGGAAGTCCCTTAACATGAAAGAAACTATCTTTGGATACAGACCAGCAAATTCTGTGGCTTGATGTCCCTATGGCAAACCCCTATACCACCATGAATATATGCCAATGCCCTGCAGATCTGGTCACGATAAATGTCAGCCTATATCACTGAACATACAAAATACCGAAGATTTTTTCTATCATGATACTGTAGTCTGCCAAGAAGTAAACTAACTAAGAAGAAATCACAATTGAAGAGATGAAGTGCAAAAAAGATAAGCATGAAAAGTTTCATTACAATCCTCTTTCCTAGGAAAACAGAAACAAACAGTAACCAAAGACAAACCTGATAAGTGTACAGTTTAACATAAATTAGCGGCATCCTCTGGTTCATCCTGCTGTAATGTTTCACAACACGATAAACAGTCTCAGGCACGTACTCAAGGACAAGATTCAGATATAGTTCATCCTTCTCAGTAGTTGAGAAGAAGCAATGCTTGAGGGCAACAACATTAGGATGATCTAGAAGCCGCATGGTTTGCAGCTCACGATTTTTGTATCGTTTATCCTGCAACACCTTCTTAATTGCCACAGTCTCCCCTGTCTCCAAGCATTTTCCCTGAGAAGAAATCCTTCTTCATGATGAGGAAAAAGGAAGATGTTAAGGTAACCCCAGTGTGAGGTCACATTGGATCACAAGTTCACAACATTCACCTGAAATACAACTCCAAAGGAACCGTGCCCCACCACACGCTCAGCCATGTAACTTATCGTCTGAAGAGCAATTGGAAAACATGATTAGAGAAAGAATTAACACTTTTGGCAACAAGCATGATTCAAAAGTTCCCAGGCATGGACATCTGTCTGAGATGAAGGGAAGCAACTTAAGAAGTAAGTACACCTATTATATAAAGATTATCTACATTATTTCCAAGCTATCCCTTGTCAGCCTGAGCTACAAAAGGTAGCCAACCAAAGAATAAAAAAAGAGACGGAATTGATGTAACCAAGCTACACCATCCAAGTGTTCAGAAAGTTTGCTAAGCTGACAATCTCCAAATACTCAGTACCAACTTCATGGACCTATTTAATAATAATTCATTGAGGTTCATGGTTTCCATACCCAAGAAGGCAAGAAGAATAAATTTAACTGACATATTATAGGTCTAATGGCATATTCTGTGTCTGTTGCACTATGAATGCATTAGGCACAAGAAAGCAGGGAAAACAAAAGAAACAGCAAGAAAAGAACATCATATTCAAGAAGAAAAAGGGATGATATGAATGACAATTAACAGTTTCTATCTTGACAACTATGAGGAAAGTGGAAACAAGGAGAATGATTGGTTCTGAGCACTGTCAATATTGGTCATTTAATTTGAACCAATTTTTTACTCTTCATAGTTCATACTTCCTTTTATTTCATGGTTTACAGAACCAAGTCCAGTTCACACTTACACCTCAGAAAGGGTGGTTTTTCATCCAGTTATGACACCTACCTGCTTGGGTTGACCATTTTTACCCCCAATTGTTGTTACAATGATATGCCCTGTCTCAGTGCCATTTCCATCGACAACAGTTGCTTCCATTTCCTGAAGGACAAGAAAAAATGGAGAGCTTCTTGAAAAGGATTCCCCTAAGAAGAGGAGAGATCAAACAGATTGGATAGATAATTTTATACCTTGTCATCCCTTATCTTCATTTCATTTATTTCCTCTGGCAGCTTATCCATACCTGTTGCATTGCTATTGGATTTTCTAAGTGCCAAAGTAGGCACTGCACCTGCAGAAGCCATGCACTGAGACGATACAAATGCACCAACCTTCTGAAATTTCTTCAGAGAATTTGTTCTATAATAATGGCAAGCACCCAACAACCTAAGAACCATCACACCCAAGGATGAGCAAAATATAAAAAAAAAAACCCAAAAGACGATAACATGAATAACGACAACAACAACAATCACCAACTACATTAACCACCAGTCTTCAGCAGTCTCGCAGTTACAAGCTACAGTCACATCAATTCAGTGCAATATTAGGATTTGTAACAGAAGTCTGGCACATTTAGGTGCTACAATATCATCTATGACACCTTGTAATTCAAGGTCTCATAAAAGCAGGTAGAGACTGCAGAAATATTAGTTTCTCATACTGCAAGCCTATAAGAAACCAACTTCAACAAATAAAGAGACTAGCAAATACTAATAGCAAACTTTCCTAAAAAGACTGCAGTATCCAAAATACACCCTTTTTTTACCTATATTCCAGCCTTGTTGTTACATATAATTTTCAAAAGAAATAGCAAATGCTATTTTCCTTTCCTCTATCTAATTTTCTCATGAACAGTCCACTGTGAATCTTTTCTTACAGTTCTGAAAACAATAGCTATAGATGCACCAAAAAATTATTAACAAGAACTTTTTGCACTCCTTATAAGTTATAACTTGAGAAAAGCTGTAAGAGTTCTAGGAGATGCACATTATACATCTAAGATACAACAAAAGACAGCAGTGTTCTAGCTTCTTCACTTATAGTATAGGTGTAATTTCAATAAGGTAGGACAACTAAAATTTCAAAGCTGAAGATTCGCTTGCTTTTATGTCAACAATGCCAACATTGTAAAAATGCATCATCGAGACACTTACAACTACACATCAGTGTTTAAAAACTAACCGAGTCAAATCAGATTGTCCCCTCACCAAGTCAACCCAATAGGAGGACTCATTTATGGCTTAAACTAGGCCCAACTGGCCCAAAACTCGTTTGGTTCAGTCAAGCCACAAGTCAAACACGACTCAGGCAAGTTTGGTTTTTTTTTTTTTTTTCTTTTCTTAACTCAAACTTGGGAACTTTCAACCATGACTTTGGTAACTCACGAGTTTCTGTAAATTTGGTGAGTCATGGGAGGCGAAACTTGTCAAATGGCAAACAGATATAAGGAGGTATCTGCAAGGCCTTTTGGTAAGTCGAGTGAAACATAAGAGAAGCCCGACAACAGGGTTTCTGTTATGTTCTCTAAGCGTTAGGGCTTCGATGGTTTAGCTTTCTCCTCTGAAACCCTAGCTTCAACCTTTTGAGGAATTTAGGGGGGTGATAATTCCAACAACTTCGCCAGCATTTTTTGTGATGATGATATCTATAGAGTATAGACATATCTCTCTCTCTTTGTTAATCGCCTCTGAGACCTCCTTTCTCTTTCTCAATAAATTATCCTCCAAACATATTTCAGCATATCTCTCTCTAATAGTGGCCTCTAATCACAATGCGAACAATGTGTGAACAGGATACTAAGATCATCCCAAAAGATTGGGATGCTCGAACTCAACATAGAGAATAAGAACCTGTGTGTGTTTTGTTTTGTCATGTTTAGGTTAGGGTTTTGTTGGTTTCTGATTTCTGAGCCAATGGAAACCAGGATAGAGGCTGTAGCCTGTCGTAATACTTCTAAAGTAGTTGTGTTTTTTGGCATGTTAGCAATTTGCCACACACGACTTATACTGAAAATCCATGTTGAATAATTAATACTTAGAACCTGGCCTCCTGAGTCGCCGAGTTGTCTTGCCTAAGTCACGAGTCAATAATTGATTAGTTGAATCAAGAGTTACTGGGTATTAAAACATTGCTATATATATAAAAACATTGATGGTAAAAGTAGAAATATGTCTTACCCTACAGAAGGTAGTATTATTTGCTTCACAGAAAAGAAGGATATCATGTATTCGATGTAGCTGCTAAATAGGCAAAACCTACAGTTACAGACTTCTTCCCTGATCACTTGTTTCAGGAAAGGAGACTTAATTTCGTGTTAAATTGTCCTTTTTTTTTTATAAAATAAGTGGAGTATCTGTTTCTAGTTTCTACTTTCTACTAGTAATGACAACTCTCCCTACTCTAGAGATGAAGATATCTTTAATTCAGATTCGTTTTGTCTAATTGAGGAATTCAACATATATAGAAAGTTAGAAACTGTTCAGGTCAACTAATTATCTGTTGTCCTTCATAAGTCACTGGCGGTGCTTGAGAGTAGAAGAATTTCAGTTTCTAAGTGTAACTTTGACATTTTAAGCATCCCATGAATAGTCATAAGAACTGAACTCCAAGTCGTCCAATTTTAACACCGAGTGACTTTAAATCCATTATCTCATTTGATTCCATCAGCTTAGATTCTTAAAAAGGCATCTAACTTATCGGATTCCATCACGGGAGGTCGCCTGTAATGGAAGGGAACGAATGAATTGTCCACTTCTACGATCCGCAAATGACTTACATCCCAGATTTCTAGATATGAACGAAACGCGTATCTTAAAGAAATTCGTGAGAAGGCAGTGCTACAAATGCTAAAGACTGCATTAAGTCAAATTAAGCAAGATTAACACAAAAGAAATAAAATCAAAACAATCAACCAAACAAATAAGAGAATGTGCAAAGTCAACACTAATTCGAATGGGAAAAAGTCCAAAACAGTTCCCACAAGAAAGGAACAAAGAAACTCGCAGAAAAAAACCACCAAAATCTAAGAGAACGCTACAGAAAAAATAAGCGCATGTTCACGAACCAAGCAAATCGATAAAAAAGGGGGAAAAGGCGAACTCCGCGAATCCACCCAAAACGAGCAACAAATTAACTGACTGAAAGGTCACCTTCTCAGAAAAACTCCTGAATCCTTTTCTCCTTCCCTCACGAACTGCCCCCATTAACACTCCACCGGGAATCTCCGCGGTCGCCTCCTCCCAGAGAGGAGACTCTCTCTCTCTGTGCGTACCTGAGTCAGCTGCCGCTGACCACCGAAGGAGCCACTTCTCTATTATACCCTCGTCCATCTCAGCTGCCAGTGGGAGTGCGGTAGAGCCCAGCCCAGGCAGTCCGGAACCCAAAGCTTGTACAAAAATCCGCTTGATCCCAGGCTTTTGCCGTCCGCCCACACTACGCGACAGTCTGGAAGAGCCACGTCATCAGCGGTGGCCGCTAGAGCACCAACTCTCCATCATCTTGTCCTCCAGAAAGCGTTCAACTTGCTGACGTGGCCTCCCAATTATTGTCCCGGATCCCTGTGGGGTAGCCGACGGTGTGGGACCCACCGTCTCGTTTGGCATAATCTTTCTGACAGTGTAGGCTAATTTTGCCAAATAATAAGAATTTATTTATTCTTTAAAAAGGGGGCGTAGGGGGCGTTTGATCGATGTTCGGGTCCATTTGATAAGTTTTGAGTTTAACTGATAACTCGGAAAATGTAACAACAAAGTTCATCTATTATTTGAAAAACACAAAAATATATATTAAGAGAGACAAGCGTAAATGAGTCGAGTTTGAGTTCGAGCTCGCTTAATTCGGACTTGGTTTAGCGAGTCGAGTTTGAGCTTACTTCACAAAACTCGAGTTGAGTTCAAGCTGAGCCATATGTGACTCTCGAGTTCTGGCTCACATCCTTGAATTCTCCTATTCGAAGTTCGTACTTTAAAATCATATGTTTAGATTTTTGTAATGAGTGCTATTGAACTTCAATTTTTTTATTTTTAAATTTACATGTAAATTTTAAAAAAATCACTTATTTTATATAAAATTTTTGAAAATAATATTTCGGCCATAGTCAAAACTCGGCTCGTTCTACGAAAAAATTCTGGCTTCACCTCTAAAACAAGACCTTTTTTTTAGTCAATGAGGAGCCAATTTAGGGGTTTGTATGAACCCATGTATTTTTTATTATATCGCTCAAATTGGGGGATTCAAGCTGAATCAGTTGTTTGTTAATGACACTTTCCAATATGCAATTGGGTTTAAGTAATTGGGGGTGGCGTTTCAGTCCCTTAAAAGCTTAATTAAAAATGGTTTCTGTTCCAAGTACCACCATGAGAAGTGAGGCAGCATGCCATATTTATTATTTAAGTTTTTTTATTGAAAAAAAAAAAGATTAAGTTTATAGCATCATATTTTTTCTGCTTTTTATTGAAACATTTTTGTTAATCTAATAGTTTGCGCACTTGTTTAAAGTGTTTATGTCTTTTACTATGTTTTGCTTTTTGCATAAATTTTAAATTTTTAGCACAAGTTTTAATATTTTTGAATCACAAGTGATTCCCATTATGATTCGATTCAACCGATTTGTTCAATCATAAATTCTCCAATTCGATTCATGAAGCGATTTTGATAACATTGTATGCGATCTTAAATCCGACTTTTTGTTAATGTAAAAGGGTAAAATAATAATTTTAAGTGTAAAATATTTGTTTGAAGAACCATAAATTTTTCCATACATCTTTGGCCGCATTAGGTACACAGATTTTAAATATGAAGTAATCAGATATTCTCTACAAGCTTCCTAGTAAAAAAAAAAAAAAGGCAAAAGATTTTAAATCGATTCATAAATCAAATACAGTAATTGAGTTGTAGGCAAGCAACAAACTCTCTCTTTTCGACATCATTTTTCTATCGCAAACCCAAAAATGAAAAAGATGAAAACAAAAGAACCTATTTTGAAAAATGAAGGCATGTTTGACGACCTTGGAAAAGATTTCAAAAAATTCTTTTTATTGTCCAACAAATTAAGGATATTAGATCTAATATTTTATATTAGTAAGAGGCACCAATCAAGGATTAGATAAGCTTGGGCATCGGGCTGACTCAACATCCAAAACCCGGGCCCGGAGCTAGCCCGAGTCCGGCCCGATTAAATTTTAAAATATATTTTTAAATAAAAAAAGTTTACATAAATATAATTAATCATAATAAAATATAATAAATATATATATTAATAAAAGAATTTTTAAAAACTCAGTATCGGGCCCTCCCGTGCTTATCGGGCCGGCTCGGGTTCCTTTTTCCTGGGCCCAACCCAAGTCAAGCCGGGTACCACATACTTGGCGGCGGCTCGGACCGGTGCCCATGCTTAATCATAGATATGACATAGAGATGTCAATATCATATCACATTTGAATATGATACCCAACCGAACCAATTTGAAAACTTTGGACATGGAAAAAAATTTAATATCCAAATTAAGAAATCAAATAAACTTTGGGTTTAAGATCCAACATCCAGTCGGATTCAGATTCGGATATACATACATATCCGATCGGATGTATTTTTAAATAAATATTTGATATCCAATGTTCTTACATTTTGAAAATATGTCAGATTCGATTCAAAATTCAGATTTGGATATGAATATAAAAATCAGACCGGGTTGTGAAATTCGATTTCGGACTCAGATTTAAATTCAACGTTTCCTCATTCGTATTCGAATCTGAGTATATGAATATATGAAAAATGGATGGTTAAGAGTATACCAGTTTGAATCAGATCCATTGATATCCCTAGAGAAACTTGGAACTCAAATGCATGGATCTCACTCAAATCCATAGATCGCAAGATCTGTAAAAAATCTGAGATCAAACTTAATCATGTGCCTGTTAGCGAACGCGAAATGGCATATGTTTGATAAGAACAAGACAATAATAACATGTCAAAACTAAAGCGTCATGCTCCTTTGCAATGGTTGATGCTGAGCGCGCTTCGGTTCTTTTGCTCGATGCAGTGTGGATGAAGATCATGAGTCCTTTGCTAGTTGTTATGCAGAACAAGATTCATGTATTCGATTGGAACTGTCGAATAATAAACAAAGAGAGATGCCTTTTCTAAGCTCTTTCTAATCAACACGATTAACAAAACTCTATAGAACATTTCTAAAACGAAAAAAAAAAACTTCTAGATCTAAGCGGGCCTATTGGATCCGGTTTCATTTAGCTCCCAAACAAGTTCTATTACTGAGCTAAGCCGATCCAAACCATGAATACTTGGTTCATTTACCAACGCTAACTTGATATTGGTCTAGCATCAAGGCAAGGCGGCTCACACTAAAGGGGTTGGAGGTTCAAATATTGCGGTCCGGGTGTCATGCTCCGATATGTTATTCTTGCGGGGTTCAAATAGTACCAAGCATGATACTAGAGTTGAATGATGTAAATAGCACGATACCAGAGTTGAATGATGTACATGCACGCACAGTATAACAGCTCCTAACTTATCGCATTTTTGAAACTTTATACATTCTATACACAGTGTTTTTTTGCTTGGTTTTCTAGAAAAGGAAAAATGAGAAAAAAAAATGAAAGATGTCACTCGTTCTTTTGTTCAAAGAAATTGAGCCTTGAAGCGTGAGTCATAGCACCCTTTCAAGAGTCTTCTGTTCTAAATCGGAACCCTGAAGCATTGTTGCATTTTATAACCAAATGGTAGATGCTAAAGATTAATTGTTCAAACAAAGCTTTATAAAATAAATATTTCAAATAAAAAGCAGAAAGAAAATGTGGCACCCTTTTTCCTAATTAAGCAATACTATCTATCCTAACTCTTAAATTTCTCTTGAAATCAGAGATTAGATTCTGCGCTCGACCTACACACTGAGCCTGAGGCAGACCCAGTCTCAAGTCTGACCTAGGTGTGGACTCAAACACTTGAGCAACTGAGAAGGCGATGAGAATGGACAAAAAAGTTAATCTAGATCTCTGGCCTGGTTTTCATATTTTAGGTGAGAAAAACTGTGAATTTCACTTCAAAATGATATGTGTTCATCTCAGATTCCTACCAATTAAGCAACAGGACCGAGAGGGCCCGCAAGGGACCTAGGCCCACCTCAAAAAAATATTTAAAAAAATTACATGTAAATTTAAAAAAAAATCACTTATAGTATATAAAAATTTTGAAAAATAATATTTTGTCTTATGTCAAAATTCATAAACTTTAATTCGGCCCTCCTCATGAAAAATTTCTAGCTAGAGGCTCAAGCAAAGGGAATGTTGGAGCCTTCGGGCTTGTTTTTCATGGAATGGGTTGTTCTTGTTCACCTCTTGTTCGCCAGAAATTAAGCAACTTCAACACATTAGGACTTAATGTACATCTGCAGACAGCTCCAACCTCGCATATCAAATCTCAATGTCTGAGCAGACACCGTTACCATGTCATGTTGTTGGTTGCGTTCGACCGGAAACTTGGTTTATGTTCCTTTTATCAGTGGCGGCGCAGGCCTCTCCTAATTGACTTGCCAAACTTAAATTTCTGGCTCCGCCACTGCTCTTTTGGATTGGTGGATGTCAAACTTCAATCTGCATCTCTTTATCTTTTTCTCCGACTAGACGAAGATCTCAGCTTCGCCGAGCTTCATGATGGATTCATTGGCAGTGACTCAGAGCACCAAGTTCCGGCTGCTATTGCTGAAAGAGTAACATCTGTTTGGTTTTGACTTGAGTGAAGCATGGAGCATATTGTTTAAATTACCAGTTAAAAAGGTAGTTCTTGTATAACCCATCTTGGTGTTTTCGCGAACAAACATGTCAAAAGCTAGAACTGCATTTTTTATCTTAGTGTTTAGCTACCTGAAGTAGCCAAATATCAGAGATTGTTCATCCTTAGACTCGTATTCTCAACTTTCCTGGGGTTTCCGTTTGTCGAGAATGAGTTTAATAACGAGTAGTCACTAGTAGCAGATGTCAAAAGATGAGTATCCACTCACATATTCGGATTTGAATTTGGATTCGAATACGAAGGAAAAAAAAAGTCATATCCAACCTGAATGCAAAATCTGATTTCACAATCAGAATCCGAATTTTGAATGGAATCCGGCCAATTTAAAAAATATAAGATCATTGGATGTAGGATATTTATTTAAAACTAAATCTGATCCGAATCTAAATCCAATCGGATGTCATTTCTCAAATCTGAACCCGATTCTATTTCTTAATCGGACATTCAGTTTTTGTTTTTCATATCCAATTTTTTTAAAATAGTTTGATCAGATATCCTACTCAAATCAAATATATTGACATACATACTTTGTCTTTTTTCTTCATATTGTAGGAGGCAACAGAATGGAAAATTTTCACCTGGTTTGATGGCACGGGCATGGTGGTCGTGAGGGTGAAAATTTCATCCGCTCATACACACTTAAGATTACTGCTGATCTATGACACATGGGTGCGCGAAAAAGCCTGCCTGTCGCGGCAGTATTAAACACAAACACGGTAGACGATTTGGGGCAACAATTTTTAGATAAAATTTGGATCAGATTCAATTTATCCCAAATTTTAAGTGGAAGTTGTCGACCTTTCACTTTATTTTGTTATTCTTTATAACTTTAATATAATAAAACTGCATGTATCAATTATTGTACTTAAACCTATGTCGTTTGATACAATATATACATATTGTCGTACCCTCATATCCACATTTTTAAATATTTGGTATGTCCATATCCATATAATTGTCATACTCTTGCACCCACATGAGTTTAATCTTAATTGGTTGGAGTAAGGATTTGGTTTAATCTTAATCTGAACCCAAATTGTCCAAATAATTGACAGATTTACAGATGTAATTAAGTCAAAGGACATGTCCATTTAGATAGCTAGAAAGCAAGTCTTCCATAGATTATCTTGTTGATCTGCGACGATGATGTACACAGCATAGATTATCTTGTTGATCTGGCAACAATATTGATCCTAAATTTTGATCTGTGACGCCACATTGATGCTTGTTTTTGTGTCGTGGATCAATATTTGTGATGCGAAAGTCGCGTGGATGATTTTAAAATCTCTTGTAGTGCAGTCTTGTTTTCGAGCTTATCCAAGTTAGGCTCATCGATACTCGTAGGAAATGTCCGTGAGGTGGCCGGCCCAACTCGGGCTTGACTTGAACTCCCTCAAAAAAAACTCAGCTCGTGCTCGACTCGTTTATAAATGAGTCGAGTTCGAGCTTATAATGATACTCAAAACGATAAACAAGTCGAGTTCAAGTTTCAGAAACTCGACTCGCAAACCGGTACATAATATTGCTAAAACTTGTTTCACAAGTTGTATGAGTCAAACGAGTTACACGAGTTAACGCTTATACGAGTTGAACGAGTTAATGCTTACACGAGTTAACGCCTAAATGAGCTCGCGTCGAGTTCGAGCTCTCGAACTCTAGTTTTTTGAGCCTAGTCGAGTTCGAGCTGACCAAGCTCAGGCTCGACTCGGCTCTTATGCAGCCCTAGTGGTAGAGCCAGAAAATTTTGGTTAAGGGACATTAATTGCTTAAATTTTAATCTTTATGGGGCACTTAGATGTAAATGAAGAAAAGTTGTGGAGGTATCAACTGCTCTTGCCGGCCACAATGATACCATCATATGAAAGCTAGTGGGTGCGACCATGCCGGCCAAACCCAGAGCTTAGGCCAATGTGTTTGACTCCATTGGAGTTGAATTTAAAGTTCATGTGCTTCATGCTTCAAGAAACCAAACTAAGACCTGCCAATCAAAGCTAAAGCTGCAACCAGGTCAGGATTTCCAGCTCCTTGACAGCTCCAAGACTAGACCCAACTTGGGCTCATGCTTTAGGACTTGACCCATTTTCGATCGGCTGACCGCGCGACCCGAGCAGCTCTGACATGCATGCTTATTGCATAGACCCAGATCTGTCGCTAAAGCTGCAGGTGGGTGCAGGCCAAGTCCAAACCTGACCACAAAGAAGAATCTGGAAAGCTGCACATGGGCATCATGTGAAGAGGAGACAAGTGATATCTCCCAGTAACCAAGCATTGGCTTCTTGTGATCTGCTTCTGCCACAAGTTTGGGAATTTTGGAAGTCCATGAAATGGGAGCCATTGCTTCGTGAGAATGAAGCAGAGATGGGTCAGGAAATTCAAACAGCTTTAGCTTGGACAGAGTCTACTAAAAACACCAACTCTTACACTGATAAATGGTGTAATGTTTGGGACAGATTTGGTTTGAACATTTATGTTTGCAACTCTTTATGTGAGCATGCGCATGCATGCACACACACACACACACACACGCATGCGTGTGTATAAGATAATATGTATCAAATCTTTAGTTATATAAACACTGTAACTTAGTTTTTATATGTGCAAGGAGGGTTTTTACAATATTAATTGCATGGATTTGAAATTTTTCATGTTCCAAACAATATCAGAATGGAAGTTTATTACGTTCATTGATTTGTATGCATATGTTCTAGTGAATTCTGTGTTTGATTTAGATTCTTGACATGAACCCACAATCCTTGCGGTCTGTTTAGTTAAAAAGAAACAGTAATTGGAAAAAACTTACCTTGCACATTTTTCTCCGGTGTCATCAATACAGATCGGCCTCTCTCCGCAACAAGACGGATCGATTCACGGGCCTTCCATATGAGCCACCTCAGCCTTGTAACAGCTAATGTTTTAAGAAAATATTCTTTAAAAGTTTTTTTATTTTTTTATTTAAAGAAATGATATATGTATAAGAAAATTGAAATCAATTGGCTACTTTTATGACTGGGTGGTTGTTGGAGACAAAAATAAAAGAAAAAACCATGTGGTTTTGATAATTCACTGCTATTGAATGGCTAAAATATAAATATTTGTTGGTAAAAAAACTAACTACATTAGCATTAACAGCAGTTTAAGATAACTTTAGATACAATTTATGGTACTTTTAGCAAGAAATTTTATTTATCAAAAAATTTAAAAATCTACTACATTAGGATAAAATTTACATAAAATTTATGGCTAAAAGTATCATAAATTGTCTATGAAGTTATCTTAAGCTGTCATCAGATTATAACGGTTGTTAATGTTAATAACTTAATGTAGTAAATTATTTGACGAACAAACGTTTAAATTTTAGTCACCCGACAACATCCACCATCCAATATCAGTGAATCATCCTAACTACATGCTTCTTTGTTATTTTTGTCTCTAAAAAACCATTCCAAAAGTTGCATTGGTAGTGCCAGTTACTTGACCATAATTTTTAGCGACGAAATGCATTTTTTGCTACTGTTTTTAGCAACTTAAAACTAACATTAATTTAGCATCGAAAGATTGACTCAATCCACACAACCGCTGCCAACAACTGACTGGATCTGGAGTCGATCATATAACCAAACAAGACGTCTGACAGTTTCCATATATATATATATATATATATATATATATATATATATATATATATATATATATATATATATATATATATATATATATATATATATTGGCAAAAATAGATCTGCCAGCCAGGTGGGTGGCGAAAATTGATTGGGGCTTCAGCCCTTAGCATTACGGCAGTCCCAAGAAGAAGGGGAACACTGGCGGAGAACGGAAGGAAAAGATAAGGTCGGTAGCCCTTCAAAACTGGGTGGGCGCCACTAGAAAGAGGAACAGAGGGAGGCCAAGATGGACCGTCCGTGACTGCTGGGGGTCCTAAAGCCGGCAGCCGGTCTTCTCAGAGATCCAGTTGAAGCAGAAGGAGCTCGGCAGCAAAGGAGGGTAAGGTGATAGCAGCTTCAACTCAGGCCGAGCATGAGCCAAGCTGTGCCCTGCCGGGTTGAGCCCGGTTTGACTTGTCTCGACTCTCACAAGACTTGGCTCGAGCCTTGCACTGCAGCGGCGCAGCCCATGAGTGTTCCTCTCTTCTTTTAGCATTCATAGTTGTTTTGTTGGATCAAAGCAGTCACTCAAAAACTCACCTCAGACACACATGAACGGTAAAGACGTATACTTGCAGTTTAGGATTTAAATTATTGTGCGTTGATGACGTATGAAGAAATGTTATAATACCCAAGAACTTAATTCCCAAATGCTCATTCTTCAAAAAATAAAAAAAGAAAAAAGAAAAGAAAATCTCAGTGCCGTTATCAGATCGAATTCAAACAAAAGAAATTATGTTTGTGTTGAAAATATTTCGAGTGAACAGGATGTTAACAACCCACCACTCAAAAGAAGACTCAAAGACCTTCCCACCCCCATTCTCCCCGTCCGCATCAAGACCTTGATGGCATACGATGAACCCGTCAACTAGGTGTCGTACTCCCACTTTTTACGGTTTAGGAGAGTATCACCTATGAAAACCGAACAAGCTATGCGCTCGCTTGGCTAACCACCTATGCTACACCCCATGAAACTTGACTTGATAATTATATAGCTCCCACTTTTGAAAAGAAAGGAAAAAAAAAAAAAAAAGAGAAAGGTAGAAAAGATCAAAAAAGGAAGACGAAGAAAAAGATGTTACATTAGCGTGCTCAACAGTGATGTTTGAGGGCCAATTCCCTAGTAACTTGTAAAAAGTATATGCTTGCATGGCTGGAAGGAAAGTTGGTCTTCCCTGTCTTTTCTAAGCCCATGAATACTTCACACACTGGCAATTTTTATTTTTGTGGTGGTGGCCCTCCCTTTTTTTCTCTAACAGCTCAAGTAGCCACATACCATGCTAACTCACCCTGGACCAGGTTCACCTTCACTTCTTTTCTGACCTTTCATTTTCACCCGTCGATTTTCACATTAACAATAGTTTGAATGTTGTTGGGATCGGAAAAGGAGCAAGATCCGAGAAGTCGGCCATATGAGATCGAACCCCAATCTCGGCAATTTACTAGGGTTTTACTCGGCTCTGACACCACTCAATTCGCCAATGTGTCAATTTGTTACAAGAAGCCGAAGCTCCTCCCTTATCCCCTAGTTTCCAGAGACTGCGGTCACATCAAATACTTAGGTGTGAGAACAACGCACCTTGGTGCCTACCCCATTGTATCAGGACCGAGGGAATAATGTTCACGGGAATCTAACTAACAACCAGACTCTCATCATCGGCCCATCTAACTAAAAGTTGAATCGAATATTTCAAAGGTCCAAAAGATTTAGAGGCATTAGACACTAATTAGTCGCCTAAACCCTAAACCCTAACCATGTGCAAGATTCAATACACTTGCTGCGGTCATGATGATGATAGAAACATTTCTACCAAAATACATTGGTGCTTCTTATTTCCGTCACCTAGTAATAATTTTTTTCGAGACTTTTGGTAGCCTGTTTGATGTGACTTGATAAGGGCCTTCCATGGAAACCCATTTACTCGTAAAATCTTCATTATCATCAACCAGCCGCACATAATCTCTAAGAATTAAAGATGGAAGAGAATATAAAGAACAAGAAGTTGCTCTTGTCAGTCACCTACTTACGAGAAACCTGCTCCGGTTTTTAATTCAACCTGTCTACCTTTCCTAAACGCATTTCGACTACTTTCCCTAAGTTTAAAATACTAAGTTTGTCCTTTTTCTTTTACAGAATAGGATAATAAATACACATCGGGTTAATATTTTTTCCTCTCACTAGAGAAAGGGACAACTGAGTGACTTTTAGGCTTTAGCTGGAAAAGCATAGTTCCAGAACAAAGAAAAGAAGAGAAAGACAAAGATTTTAATATGAGCAGCTGCATGGTCCAACTTAATAGTCGAAATCCTCCCGTTATCTTCAACTCTATTCGATCATTCACGGTGTAGTTTGTCACATGAGAGAATTTTATTTTTTTTGGTCCAAAATGGAGAAATCCACAAATTATATATCAGAAAGAGAGTAAGTAAATAATATGAAAATTTAAACTGAAATAATATGAAAAATAACCTAAAATAAATTTCTTTTATTTTTTTATGATATATGGAGGTATATAAGCGCAAGAACTTCTGTGTTCGAGTTTGCACGTTGATGCATTAGTTTGTTGCATGCAATAATGCATGGATGAGTTCACGTGCAGCCTCTCGAGTTCACGAGCTTCCGAAAACGCTAAAGGACGCCTGCTGTCATAAACACACAGTTGTCCTTTCCGTCTGGACCCCGCATTCAAATTATTTGCCCTTTTTTTCCCTCCAAAAAAAAAATATTAAAAAAAAAGTTATGCTTAAGTAATCTCCGTATCGGATAATACACATCGTATCGGTTATAAATAAGATTATTATTTAAAAAAGAAATATTTTTATTATTTATTTTAGAATAAATGAATAACTAAATACAAATTAGTGCTTGTTTTCCAACATATGAATCAAAAGAGTATGAAAATATTTGGGCCTCGAGTTTTGTGGTAGCAAATATTGAGCTGTCAAAAAGGGTCAAATCCGAGTCAGGTTTGGTTCCCCCCACGTGAAAATTCCCATTTTTACACGGCAGCGCGCCAATGTACTCGGACTCGTTTTGAATTTCTTTGGATATTGGATCTTCAAAGAGATCCATGCAAGAACGGATCGAGATCCAAATATCTGCATTCCTTAACCGTTTTATGCTTAGAAATGTTAATAACCAAGTTTGCGTTTGATTCAGATTTGCACTTTTCTTTGAAAAACCGCAGTAATCGGATCTGGATCTGAGTTGGATAACAGATCAAATGAAATTCTTTTGTCTCCTTTTTGCAGGTTAGCGTGCACGGATCCAGATCGTCTTCGGTCGGAGCAATAATCTCTCAGCCTCGGATCCACTGGGCCAATTTGGAGCCGTGAGTACGGGCCGTGGGTCCCACTGGATCCCTCCCTTAAAAAAATGAACGGTCCAGAAGACGGCCAGCTGGCCACCTATGGCTCACGTGACCACATGTTCTGGCATACGTGGGCCCCACTGGGACCAATCATACCTCGAGGCCCAGCAAACGGAGGCCCCAAAGGCGTTGCCGCACCCGAGCCATCGTGGGCGCGTCCTCACCGCAATACAACCCGATAGCTTTTCCCAAAATTTCGACCCGCAATTTTTTTCTTTTTTTCCATACGAAACAAGGGCGTGTATCTCAGTCGAACCAAGTTACCATAATACCCTCAACTTTCGGTATTATGCCAAGTAGAACGGCGCCAAAAGTAGGGGTGAACAACGCTGATTCGAAGTAAAAATGTATTGCTCAAATTGAATTGGATATTGTCCACATCAACGCCCACTTGAAAATCATACAACCAAGTTGTAGAGACACTCCATATAAGACATCTATATACAATTCCACATCTATAATTTTGGATATATATATATATATATATATATATATATATATATATATATATATATATATATATTGAGAGAAAGAGAGGGAGAGGGTACATATTCGATACAAAAAAAATCATGATTGTACTCCCAATTGTTTTATATATATATAAGAAACTACTCCCCATGATTTAGCAATTTTAAAGTGGAAAATAATACCATCTATATATGCATCATATTGGACTCTTCTGATATATGCATTGGCTCATATTTTGAAACTTTTATCTTGCAATATGAGGAAATGCATACACGAGAGAGCGAGATCATAAAGTAGAATTTTCCAAAATTTTTTCTGTTATTCTTAATTATTTTTTGTCTTCCTCTTTTTTTTTCATGCTTCTTAATAGTTATTCTCTAGGCGCTATAGCTGGTGGATCTTAAGGAAGGAGATAGAGTGATTTTATTCATTTTATGTATAAAAAGAGTCACATGCATGAGCGGCCAAGGAATAAGGATCAGGCCACTCAGTAGGTAAGAGGATGCAAACAAATGAGAGCTGCGTTGAGGTCAGGAGATGATCAATTGTATACAGCTGAAAATGACAAAACTATTATCATGCCTTCTAAATAAGACATTCTAAAGTAGGTGAAGAAATAATAGCATACCATCCATACGGGTCATACGATATTACAATATAAAAAGGTTGGTGCAAAGGACAGGGCAAGGATTATTAGTAAGTCAATCTCCATTTTGAATTCTTGAGACATCAACTTCCTGAATACAGTAAAATTGATGAACACCAACATGCAATTTAAAATACAGAGGGTGCGTTATCATAAGACACCAAAAGCAGGACTCATATCTTGAGGTTGCGTTTGATAGCTTCATATATTGTCTAGTTGTCTGTCAGGCTGCAGGTGTGTTTTATCTCAAGTGTGAATTTAAAATTCATGCTACATGTTAAAAACTATGAATTCTGGTCTGAAATTCATGGATCTAAGATTACCATGAATATGACCGATCTGGTCTGCAGTGAAACAAACACAACTTAAGAGATGAAATTTAAAATTCATGCTATATGTTAAAAACTATGAATTCCAATCTTAAATTTATGAATATAAAATTAGCATGAATATAAAATCTCATATTATTACAGATTATAAAATCTCATAATCTGCACTGAAACAAACACAACTTAAGAGATGGAAAAAGGGTGAGAGTTACTCTTCTTCGTCCTAAACCTCGAATATTTTGACTTCAAAGCTAATGAATGTTTCATTTTCTAATGAATCGAAGACAAAATGCCTCGGGAGTTGATGGAGGGCATTCTGGTCATTTGGTACGATCCAAAGAAGCCGTCCTATTCATTCGGCGTTTCGGGTCTTCATCAGAAATCATGGAGGAATTTCGGCTCCGCTGTCTCGAACTGCAAGAATGCTGGCCGGTGGCACTTCAGTAGTTTTTTCACATTCCATGGAATGATTTCCGTATATTTCGGTACGGTCGGTAGCTTGGGGTAGTTGATCGTTGCGGTCCGTGAGCGCCCGTGATCGCGTCCCTACTCCCGAAGAAACCACCCCCGCCAACAGGAAAAATGACGAAACCGCCACTGGAAATCGTTTTGACAAAAATAGCCCTACACGCGTCCTTGAATGACGAAACCTGCCTCTTTGGCTAATTCACCGAGTCAAGGCTTCGCTCCCTGGATCCAAACGAAGGATACGAACTTTAAGAGTTCGGATTTTGGATCCAAATCCAAAGTACCAATCCATCCATTAACCTTTGCCAGAATGGGTAGTGTAGGTGAATTCATGAGATCATGAGAGAGAGAGAGAGAAGGCACTGTTCCTTCCACAGAGTTGATGATTTTATTCTTTTTTCATAAAGAAGAGTGAAAAGGAAAGAATTGGTTGCCATGCTGTGAATGGCAGGTGAGGTTCAGGTGGAATTAATGGTAAATTCCTTCAGGCCCTCATTATTTTATAACTTCCCCTTCCATGGAAAGATCCCAAATCTCCATGCAAATAATGTGAAGCAAGTGGACAGGAAGGAGAAGAAAGAAGAAATGGGAGAACATGTTTTTATCTTTTTGGACATCTTCAAGATTCCACTGATATGTTATCTACTCTCTCTCTCTCTATATATATAAGATTCCACTGATATGTTATCTACTCTCTCTCTCTCTCTCTCTCTCTCTCTATATATATATATATATATATATATATATATATATATATATATATATATATATATATATATATATATATATATATATATATATATATATATATATCACACACACACACATCTTTTCATACTTGGATTTGCATCTAGAAATGGGGTTCAAGAAATCAATGGCGTTGGCAGAAGGGCTCGGTTCTGCTTAAAGACTTTTAAGTTAAAAACAGCCAAAATCTTCACAGCCAATTTGCTTTCTGGCATGATCTGGTTGTAATTTGCTTACACCCTGCGTGTCCATCAGAAAGAAAAGGAATCAACAGCTCATGTCGCACTGCAATTTGATGTTTGATAAAATCAATCTTTGGAATCATGTTGATTTGATTCATAATATTGTCCCTATGGAGCAGACAAACACATGAAGCTTAGATTAAGCAGAACACTTCTGTCTTGAGGACCGAAGGTTTAGAATTAGAACACTAGGAGATAGCTGACGTTTAAGATCTAGAGAGATCTACAGAGAGAGAGACAGATAGAGAGCTGTTACTAGTGAGTAGTGAGAGACTCATTGTCCAAAAAAGAGAGTTTGTCCTTTGGTGATTGTAAAGACAAAGTACAGAGGGCTCCCTCTGTTCCTCTCTCTCTAACCCGTGAAGTTCTGCATGTGAAGGGGAAGGGGGAGGAGCTGTTGCCATCAACGCGACGACTCACATGCCTTCCCTGTTTGCTCCTTGCAGACAACACCAACAACAGCACCAACCAAGCGAAAGAGATGAAACGCCATTAATTAATCATGCAGAATGACGCAGTGGTCAACTAAAAAGATAGCGGAAAAGGAAAAAAGAAGAGAAGAAAACCAGTAAAGTGAAAGAAAGCAGAATTCTCCATTAATGGCCGATGGTTGAACCACCAGACCTGGTGTGGTGCTCGCACGTGTGCTGCGTGTGCATCCGCCCATGCATGGCCTGAGCCCGTGCATGCTTTCTTTCCTTCATGTCTCTGTGCGTGTGTGTGTGTGTGTGTGGAAGCTCATCGCCAGAAACTTCGGTACAAGATTAGCGAGAACATAAATTTTTTAGTACAAAATGAGCACTGATATGTAAATATCACATCAATTCCTAAGGCTAAGGAGAAAGCTTGATCCTCAACCCTCGTAGAAACAGTGATAAACCTCTTCAATCCATAAATTAGAGCTAGAAATTCAAGTCACGAGAGCACATTATGTACATTAGTAGTTAAGAGTGGGCATCTCATATATATATATATATATATATATATATATATATATATATATATATACATATATGTAACTATGTATATATATAACATGATGTGATTATGGATATTGTGTTTAGACTTAATAATGAACAAATGTTGGAGATAATGACACCATATGTATGTAACAAAAGGTATAATTTTGGCTTTTAAGGATGAAGGTGTTGAAAAAAGAATACAATATAAATGTAAAGTAAGGCTGATGAGATGATGTCCAAGATCATAGGATAAAATGTTTTACACTCAAACAAGTACAACTGCCTTTTGTATTTACCATTGGCCTATATTGAACATGCTACTGATTTGTCGAGATCTGGTTGCAGTTGGTTGGTTGTAATACTTCCACAAAATTATTATGAGGTAGCTAGAGGTGGGCATCTGGTTGGTATTCGACGAATCCCTAGTACTGGGTTGGCCCGATAAGTTAAGCCACTTTAAATTAGTTAAATAAATTATTTTTTAATATTATATTTACAATTAATTATAATTATATATTATATCATATCATAGTTAAATACTTAATACCATTTAATGATCCGGCCTCTAATGTGATTTTGTAATAATAAAACATACACACAATATAATAATAATATTAATAATAGTAATAATAACATCATTTTATTTTCAACATATGGTTCATGCCACCTGAATAATGTTAAGTTTGTTTAACTAGTGGTAGCATACGTACGCTTTGCAGCTACTTTTTTTTTTAAACGAAAATGGCCAAAATGTCCTTACTGTTAACAAAAACACAAAGCTCAATGAACTACAAATATTAAGGACAAATTTGTCATTATAAAAATGCAATTATATACCAAAAAACAACGGGTTAAAGTTCCTTCGCACGAGGTTAACAACTGTCATTCTTCCTATTGGGGGCACGAAGGCCACGTCCGGAATTAACCAGGGGCAAAAGAGACATTTTGTGGCACTGCGGGTGCAACTATATAAACCCTTCGCAGCCAGCTATCCGACGCACGTAAAAAAGAAGCACTGAAGAAGTGGAGGAGGGAAGAGAAGAATGGTGGCCGTTTCGGTTAGGAGCTTCCGCTTGCTTCTCCTCTTCTCGTCCCTTCTTCTTCTGTCGAGCTTCCATGGCTGCGCGGCCTACAGAAGCCACCGCTGGAAGCACAAGAAGCCCACCCCTGCCACCTCATTGGGGAAGAAGAAGGGCAAGAGCGGCAGCAATGGCAGCGGCAAGAAACACATCTCCCCCATCGCTCCGGCGCCTGAACACTCTCCCCCACCTGCCGGCTCTCCCCCACACGACTCCGGCGTCATTTTCGACGTCATTGACTTCGGAGCTAAAGGCGACGGCGTGACGGATGACACTAAGGTTATAGCCATTCCGTAGCATTATCATCACCATCACTGCCATCATCTTCATAAGCGCGCACAGATTTTCCTGGCTTTATTTAGCTGGAGCTCGGGAAAGGAGCCATCGGAACTTTCTCATATTCTTGTGAGAAATGTCTGTTTGGCAGCCTGCGGAAATCGTTCCCGCGTTCGTAAATGCTTCGCCTCGGTAGTCGTTACGCGATTGGTAGCATGAGAAAATGAGGCTGAAGGGAAACGAATCAAACGCGTAAGACAATTTTCTCCGAATTCGAATCCTACGCGCTCGACTGTGCTGATCAAAAAGTCCCCAAGATGCCATCGCCATTTCGACTAATGACGTGCAAGGCCATGGCTATTTCAAACAAATAATTGTGCTAAATTTTATTAAAAAAATCCATTTTTTAATTTTTTTTTCTCGCATGAAAGCATGCTCTCTAGTTTAGAAGAAATTTGGATGAATAAAATGAGGTAGCATGCATGCGCATAGCTCTTCCAGGGAGAGAAAGGTAATTTTCGTCCTGGCGAAGGGGGCACATGAGCGACAATTTGGAATTTCATAGTGCTTAGAACGACTGTGTCTCTCGTGATTGGTTTTGTCATTTTGGTCGTCCCATCTGAAAATGCAGTTGATTTTCTAAGGAATGACAGCCCTGCCCCTACTAGATTCTCGTTGCCAATTTTTTTAGCTGAGAGAATCGTGGTCTGATCGGGGGCAGAACAGTAATTTCATTTACGTTCCCTTTTGGAAAACTTTGCGCCTTTTGAGACAGAAAAATAGCATCTGGTTTTAAGTTTCTCAAAAAAAGAAAGAAGCTATTTATCTTATATCGATAATGTGCGAAGATGAGATAATTCCCGGTAAATATTATGCGTCGCCGGATTTCGGTCCATTTTGAGAATCCCGGCGAACGGATAGGTCCGGTGAGGGCGAAGTTGTAATTTATCATGATAACTAGTGTTTTTCCAAAACTAGGCCTATTTTTTTGGTGCGTTCACGAGCGCAATAGCATTGTGGGGCCCGCAAATGTAGGTATATCTCAAAGATTCCTACTGCCTCCATGCACGAAGACGAATTGACCAAAATGTCCTTGTTCTGTTTTGTAATTTCTTCTCTCGGAAAGTGAGTCGTTTGGCTGTGGCTTGCAGGCATTTGAGGAAGCATGGGCTGCCGCGTGCAAGGTGGAGGCGTCGACGGTGGCGGTGCCGTCGTACTTCGAGTTCGTCGTCGGCCCGATCTCATTTTCCGGCCCATATTGCGAGCCCAATATCGTTTTCCAGGCAAGTTTTCCGACAAGGGGTTTGCCCTAGGCACCACATTTCTTTGTCTAACTAGATTTCACGAGTCACTGCGGACCTCAGCTCCATGAGCCTAACAAAGCGAGACGTATCTTGCAGCTGGACGGCACGATCCTCGCGCCGGCGAGCGCGAAGCCGTGGGGCTCAGGGCTGTTGTGGTGGATCGAGTTCACCAAGCTCAGAGGGCTAACCATTCGAGGTCATGGCGTCATCGACGGCCGCGGAGCCGCCTGGTGGGGCGGAGCTGAGTCATATGATCCGGTAATTAAAAAAGCTTGCAGCGGATGTTTTGGTCATTTTAGCATTTCATGAGGGCAGTTTGGTCAGCAGAAGCCTGCAACGAAAGGTTTTCATTAAAAACTGTGCTTCGTGACAGCCACGAACACCTGAATAGAGGCTCCAGTTATTTACAATGACCAATCGCCCCTAGTATCAGTTCTAATTTACAAGTGTTTTTCTGCTGCAACCTAAAATCTTTGATCTTTTCTTCTTTGGCATGACTCCCTTTTGGTGGTTCTTTCCTGCAGATAATCAATGAGATGCTGAAAGTGGAAATGCCGAGCATCAAACCGACGGTCAGTATTCCTTATCTCGTGAATCAACGGCCCACAAAGGGCAGTAGGCTATTGTAGAGGACCACCAAACACGTACTCGGTCTCCTATTAATCACCGGGCCACCCAGTGTTAGCCCCAGACCTTCGATCAATGCCGTCCGTCTGCCAGATGGACGGACATGCCGCTACCAAGCACAAGCAGATGTCAAGTCGGTACATGATCACAGCACCAAAATGCTGCAGGACCCTTCAAAAGAGAGGTGTCACTTTACAGAATCAAGCACAGTAGTAGACAATAACCAGTGCCACACACACTCTCTCTTTACCTGTCTCTCTCTAACAATTGACAGATCATGAAGGAGATCTCAATGTAGAACCTGCCTGGTTTCATGTCCTCATTATCGTACGGACTGCAAGAGACCATGTGCAGAGAGGCTAGAATCCCTAGGATCTCATTCCAACTTCTAAAATCAATGGTGGGGGGATCAAGGGAAGTTGCAACATTGTGGGTTTTAAGAGCTTTTGGGGCTTGGTTTACATATCCTCACTGCAAATTAAAAAGCTGAAGTTGGATTTCATAAAGATCAGGTTATCACCTTAATAAACGATAGATCCTGTAAAATGGAAAAGTGATCTATAATTTTCATTAGACGAAGCCATGGAAGCTCAAGGATTTATGTGTCTTCTTCCTCCATCATCAGGCTTTGCGGTTCTATGGAAGTACCAATGTCACCGTCACCGGCATAACGATCCGAAACAGCCCCCAGTGCCACCTGAAGTTCGACAGCTGCATGACGGTATCAGTCTACAACATGACAGTTTCATCCCCTGGGAATAGCCCAAACACAGATGGAATCCACTTGCAGAACTCTGTGGATGTAGTAGTGCACCACTCAAACTTGGCCTGCGGTATGAATGCATTCTCTGAAGGGCATTTTTCTTTCTTTTCTCTTTCACCTTTCAGCAGTTTGAATTTGCTTTTCAGAGTGGTCTAGCATGCTTTTCAGAGCTTACTGATACAAGAGATAAGTAACTAATGTTACCATATCACCTAAACAGGAGACGATTGTGTATCCATACAAACTGGCTGCTCGAACATCCGCATACATGATATCAACTGCGGGCCTGGTCATGGAATCAGCATCGGCGGGCTCGGCCGAGACAACACCAAAGCTTGTGTCTCAAACATAACGGTGCGAGATGTAGTGATGCAAAGCACAATGACAGCAGTCAGAATTAAAACATGGCAGGTAAAGTTCAGCATACTCTTACCATCGGTTAAGATTTATATTAGTTCCACGCTGACAATGACTGATGGCCATGCAACAGGGAGGCGCCGGCTCTGTTCAAGATGTACTCTTCTCAAATATCCAGGTTTCTGAGGTGCAGTTCCCCATCGTTATTGATCAATTCTATTGTGACCGGAGCTCGTGCAGGAACCAGACGTCGGCAGTAGCATTGTCCGGCATAACTTACGAGAGAATAAGAGGCACTTACACCGTTAAACCGGTGCATTTTGCTTGCAGTGATGAAGTTCCGTGCACAGATGTCATCTTGAACAGAATTTCACTCGAACCGATTCAGGAAACATACCACATGTATCAGCCATACTGTTGGCAAGTTTTTGGAGATCTCCAAACTCCCACAGAGCCACCGATAGATTGTCTGATGGTTGGAAAACCTGCCAAGGCTCATACTCAGTCGGATCGAGATGCATGCTGAGCATCAATACATCATACGATCTTCAGCAGCCATGTTCATCTTTGTTAGAGCCTTAGAAATTCCATACCAGATATGCCAATTTTTGCGAGTCATAGCAGGAGCTTTAGCAGCAGAATCCAGCTACAGAGACATGGTGTATATGTATGTGTGGTTTGATGTTGCTTCGACCCCGGCATACCATCATTCTATGTGTTCATATTAATTTATTGAGTAGTCCTGTATTGATATTCCATACCTCTCTCTCTCTTCTCTCTCTTACCCCCGCCACCACCACACCCCCAACAACAGCCACAACCATCGGGTGCGGCTGTTGTTGTGGGACACCAGATGGGAGCTCAATATTTCCACAAAGTAAAATCAATGCAAGTAAAGATTATGGTGCATCCATAACATCTTCAATCAAATCCCTCTAAAAAAAACATCTAAAAAACAAAAAAAAAAAAGAGATGATGAAAAGACAAGCGTCACAGATATGATCAGAACAAATGCCATAATGTTTCCCACTATCATCGAGGGATTAACCTACAAAAGGCAAATGACCAATTCACTGAAGTGGAGAGCAATTCAGAGTTTGAAATTATGCGCCATGAAACAGAAGTAACGTGGAAGCACAAAGGATCTCTTAGTACGAACAAAATTAAAATTGAAGAGAGAGGGCTTTCTAATCCAAATATGATACAGAAGAAGAACTGCAAGGTTTCATTCGAAAGTTTTTTGCCAGGAGGGCATCACAAAAGGCTACTGCTTCAGAGATTGCTCCCCCACAATTCAAGCCCGTCTGTACTGAATTTCTGACTGCTGGTGCTCTGTGTCATATCATTTTGTTAAGGTGCAAATTACACACTCAAATTCTAGCCACTTGCAGAAACTTGAGAAAACAGAGACGAGAACTAGAAGGCCTAACACAGATACAATTGAACAATCTTTCTTGTAACATATATGCAATTCTTTCTAGCACGAAGTTGCTCCTTGATCATGTTAAGCACCAACAGACACAACAGGTGCAAGCTATCCTAGCAACTTATCATGCCTGAATATTTTCAAAAGTGGGTGGCTAACAGGCTACAAGTAAAGCCCTATAGCAAAAAATCTGTTCCTGGATAAAAGAGAATTTAATGGGGCAATAGCCAAATCAGCAATCTTAGCAGACTTATGAATGGCAAGCACTTTCATCTTGGGCGGAGTGTTGTTTACCTGCACATATATTCACATAGATTTCTCAGCAACAGGAAATTGCCAAATCATCGTTATCAAGAACAGAATAGCAATGCCATTAACGACTCTTCAAGAAAAAAGCCAAACCCTAATTCTAAACATGAAGAAGCAGCTTCTATAACAATCCCATGGAGAATTTTATATCTACTGAACCCAAGTGATCGGCCTTCAAGATGCACAAGATGTTTTATTCCACACCATCCATAAAGTCACAATTGGAACTTCTTTCAACCATACACTCATCTACTGAAACCAATCCCAACCACTTATAAACAAGCAACATATTTCATAGTATGAAACATGACCATATCACCTATCTTGTGGCTTAATTCATGTTCTAATTGTTCCCACCTTGAAAGAAAAGCTTGAATAAGAATGAAGTAATTGAGTTTGTCCAGAACTCACATGAATATCATAAAAAAAGGAAATCATGTAGTTGCACAATCATGAAAAACCAGCAGCAACCTTTAATCCTTTAACATTCTCAATCTTCTCAGGGCTTGGCAAACCCGTTGTACTTTCATATTTCTTCTCCAGATCCTGACAAGCAAAAAATTAGATATGTTAGGAGAAGTAGGTCAAAGGGTAAAACATGAATTATATCCACATCACTAACTCCAGATCTTTAAGAAATTTTTGGACCGTTCTTTCACACTGCAATTTTCAGACATGAAAAGGCCATTCCACATTTCTTTCAAGTTTCGACTGTTAAGCTTAGAGCACACTTGGTATTGTTCATTTCCTGCAACTATCATTTTCACTGTTGAACATTCAGAACCGAATAAATGAAGTCCTAAGAGATATAGAGGAGTTAACCAATAAAACATTTCTTACATCCTATCAAAATTAACCCATTTTCACCATAACAAACCACTTACTAGGTGAAAAAAAATCATGATAACTGCCAGATGGAAGTGAAACCTTTCAAAACTCAAGAAACAACTTTTGTTAAAGAAACTACAAATTTATGAATGTCAAGTATTCAGACAGCACAAATTTGAGAAAAGTCAGCTTAAGCAGCCTTTGCATCTATAACAATTAGCATAGGAAACTGCAAGTAAACAAGAATGCTAAAATCAGATGTGAAGCAATAAAGTGAAGCCATAGGATAGAAACTCTATAAAGTCTGACCTGCAATGACTGTCGAATACTGTCAAGCACTTCCTGGCTCATTCTTTCAAAAAAAAGAATTCCCTAAAAATGAAACGATCAGAATCAGATAAACTAAGTAGGAGTGCTGGTAAGGGTGCTAGATACATTACATCAACTCTCCATGTGTCAGCACACCATTGGTAGTCCTTTGTCACATGGGTACTGCTGTAAAGGCAGCGTACCCGTACTGGTCAGGTACAACACTGGTGCTGGTACTGGTACTGTCCCGGGTACCTCTTGGGGTCAAACAGTACCGGGTACGGTCAACGTACCCAAGATCATATCTGTCCGATATAAGACTCGATCAAAGTTGACTGAATCCTTTCTTATCCAAAATTTAGGATTTCAGTTTTGTTCTTTACACCATTTACACTCATGAAATACATACAACGCTGCGTTATTTTGTTTGAATTCTTATTTTATGTTATATATATATATATATATATATATATATATATATATATATATATATATATATATATATATATATATATATATATATATATATATATAGGTGTTAACCTGATGCTACATGGACAGGGTTGCCTACTCAGCACCTGTTCTGCTAATGGGGACCATGTGTTGCAATCATGATATTTGCCAAAGAAAGCTGGAAAGATCATTTACATGTAATGTAGCATCAATCAGTGAAAAGAAATGTGAAGCAACTGATGCGATTGAAATATGGCATTAGCAGCATTAGTATTTAGTAAATATACACTATACAACATCAAAATGTATGCCATAGGTAGTCGACATCTTGAAGTGTTATGCCATCACTGTACACATCAATGCAACATAAATACCAATATCAGAGTCCGGAACTATGCATGTTTCATGAGAGCCTCTCAAGGAACGAGAAAATGACACCACTCTATGCTACCGAGCACTTAAGATGGACAGCTGAGATGGATGTGAACCCGTCAAAAGTTTCATAGTTCTCACCTGGAAGAGGTCCTCACATAGAATGGAGCTGTATTTACAGGAAGTCTATTGTCGCTGTAGGGAAGACATCGGTGGCATGGCAATATCTAATATCTACATATGGATGTTCTAGCTCTTAGACTTGTGAACAGCATCACATGACAAACAAGGGCAACTGCCTGATGCAGTCAAGTAGCATAGTGCAAAATTTACAGTTATTTGATATATTGACTGGCACATGCAAGCTTGCCCCCAAATGGATTATTCTGTACTTCAGTCGCCCATTGTAATTTAACAGCTTCAGATGTGCCATTTTCAACTCTACAAGCCACTACAAAGATCTAATCCCTGATACTTTCTTTTGAAGATGAAAAACTAGTTTTTTATGTCAAGAAATCAGCTAAAAATTTGTTTCTTTAATTGAAGACCAAAATCTAGCAAATTATGAAGACCTCAGTTTTCTCAGTTCCTGCAAGCAGTATGGTTCAGAGCTAGCTACAAGCCTTGCAGGCAAAAGGCAAATCAGCCTAACCCAAGTTTTGAAAACTCAAACGCTAACAGCTTAAAAAGAACATGAAAATGTATGTCCCACGATAAATTATTCATTCAATCTTCTGAAAGTATCAATGTTTAACATGTCTGGAGAAAACAAATAGCACAATGAGCTTGCTTGCTTGCAGTTTGAATGTGTGATTATTCTAACTGGAAAAAGAAAAAAAGCACAACAACCGTAGAAGTGGAACCTGCAAATGGTCAAACTCATGTTGGAATATCCTTGCTGGAAGTCCTTTTAAACTAATTGAAAATTTGGCACCAGTTATGTCCTGAGCATCAACTTTTATTGCTGCTGGCCTCTGCATGATTGGAAAATGATGAATAACACCACATAAATTGATTACTCACCTGAATAGAGCATAAGCACCAAACAAGATACACAAGAATGACATCCTAACCAGTTGTGAATGCATGACTAAGAAGCTGTAGCCTCTAAAACAGTAATACTTACTTTACCAGAACATTACATGCACTAAACAATAAAACTCTAGGAGACTTTGTCCATTAGAAATGAGTGGCAAAAGAATACACAATTGTAGAAAATGATAAAGAACATATGCAACAAGTGATTGCAAATTTTATGTTGAACTAAAACTTGTTTCCTTCCCGAAGCTCATAGAAAAAAGGGATTATTTACTAAAGGTACAAAAGGAAAAATGGAAAAAAACAAGGGAGGCCGAAAAATTAGGACAGTTAGCTTAAAGAAGACATACATCCAAAAGACAGAAGGGAATATGGAATCTACATTATTCCAAAGCCAAAACTTTCATTTAGTTACATTTAATGATCTGACCTCCCTGAAGGCATTCAGTTTCCTGCACTGCAGGAAGTCGGGAACCGATCTTTTGACTGATTGAAGATACCACAACCAGAGAACCTTGGCTTAAGGCAAGTAACCTTGTGAACTTGCAGAGAAACATCCAAAAATGTTGTGCATCACTCAGCTTCCTCAAACAAAAGATGTATTTTCATTTATGGAAAGAGAACCAGAAAAATCTATCAAGGCCATGAGATAACGCATCCTTTGCACAGTTAGTTTGCTCCATGACACACAAGATCACAATAAAATCTAACAGGTTCTTGAACGTCCAACATAGTTGACTACAAAACCACTGCTGGCTACTGCTTGTGTGGTGCTTTCATCAAGTAATCCATCAAGGTCAAAAGCTATTCTTTACAGTTAGACAAAAAAGGCCAAAAGTGACCTTCGTCCTTTTTCTCACGCTAGTGAATGCATTAAAAAGGGTGACGAAAGACTGAAAGCTTACCAAGCAACAGGAAAATATATAAGGGAGAGAGAAAGAATACACAGACATTTTGCACCAATTGTTAAGAGTCCTAGTGTTAAGCATGCTTAAAAGTGAGCAGCTTTAGCCAACAAGTGAAACTTTTATCATTTAGCAACTCAAAATTATATGATGGGTATTTAGTTGCACCTCGACATCTGCATAAATTCCAGGGAAAGATAGGCAACCCTCATTGAAAGGAACTATCTTCTTTGAATATTTGTAAACTCTAGGGTTGATAAGGACAAGCTCCTCCCCAACACCCCGCTCACCAGCAGGATTGAACACCATAAGTTGGATATTGAGGCCTACTTGGGGCGCTGATAACCCAATCCCGTCAGTCCTAAAAACAGAAAAACAGGACAGCAGGTAGTGAACTCAACTTTAGATGGTGCCATACCTAAGTCGGAGCAGATAACAGAGTCAACACTGAAGTAGCATTGGAAAAAAAACCAAAAGCTGAAACAACTGCACTCAAGGTTGATCATGAAAGTTCAAATTTTCAGAATTTGCATGATACAAAGATAAAAACATAATAACTTTTTTTCTAGTATCAAAATTTATTTAAGATGATGCCACAAATTTTAGTTAAGAACAGCACCATTGACAGTCAAAGTTTCAATAAAATACAATCCATCTCCTCTATTTCTATGAAAAGCATATTCCACAAATTAATTGTTTATCTTACACCATTTTATAGTAGAAGAAGAATAATTTGACCAGGATTTCTGGTGTTGTTGGATTAAAGCTAACTACATCATCACCACCTGTCAAAGTAATGTAAGGACATGGATATGATATAGACAAGATACACATATGCATATTGCACTGAAATTCAGACAAAAAAAATATGTCTATAGTCTATGACTCTATACAGATATTCACTAGATAAATGGTCAATTGTGCATACAATTTTGTTATTACAAAAATGATCCATTTTCATTATAATTGCATGTAAAAACTATACTATAATTTAAACGCAGCAAGAAATTTAAGAAACATATTAACTATGATGAAAGATTAGTAAATTCTCACATCATTTGACATACATGCCACCCACCAATGCACATCATTAGATCACATAGCGCAACTTCAAGGCATGATCTTACACAATCTATCCACATTAGAGAGCCAATCACTTTATAGGGAACTCTATTCTCCAATATACTTAAGAAAATAATTACAAGTCAGTAATTTCATTTATTTAAGAGTCAAATTCCTAAGCAAGTGAAGAGTTCCTTTCACCCATCATCATTAAACAGCATGAAAAAACAAAAGAAAATTTTCTCACTATTTTTTGCACATTTGAGCTATTTACAGACGTAGCTATTTTGTGTTGTAAAATACCGTGAGTACTGAACATTCATATTAATAACAGAAAAGGCTGAACCAACAAAAGACATGAGTTCCCTACAGAAACCCCAGAAGGCACAATAAGAGAAATCTAAGGAATTTTCTCCCTATTACGCATATGTTCGGAAATAGATGGACAAAAAATTTCCTAGAAACTAGGAAGAGTTCATCGTCAAGGACTCCATTCATCCATTATGAATAGTCGCCAAACACACAACAGAACTAATTATTGCACAAGAATGAGAAACAAAGGCAGAAACTAGGTGTAAAACTATGGCCTTGAATAAGAAAAGTGAAACTTACTTGTACATGATATCAAACATCTCATCAACCAGCTTTTTCAGATTATCATCAAATGTATTAATGCGTTTGTTAGCCTCTCTTAGTAATGGATCCGGATACTCAACAATCTTGAGGGGTGATTCAAACTGCAAATCGGCAGCTGCACACACAATTGGGAGAAAAAGGGGGAAGTTCAACATTAGCGGTACATAACTTTGCCCCATCAAACCAATAACTTGGACTTGAATAAGCCATAACAAAAAATCAATTTCGACACACGCGCACACACACACACACACACATGTATCACATTAAATGAAAATTGAACTTTTTTGCAGACTAAGGAAATCAAAATGAACATCCAACCAATAAAAGTTGATGACTATCAGGATAGTGCAGCAGCACAATGCTTACTGACTGCCTCGCATTGCTGACCACACATGAAATAAAAATCCGGAACTCTTGCGGGTTCTACGTGATAAGGAAGAAATCACGAATAGGCAACATGATAAGAAGACAATTTCTAAGAATGAAAATGACCGACATAATTTCAAATAACAACCGGAAAACATATGATTAGTTATTGCCCATAGATTTTCCTTCGGTCTATTGCTGACTTGACAATTAGGACCACTAAATCACCTGCTTTTGCAAAAGGAGATTGCCCACAACAAAAAAAAGACATTTGCATGAATCCATACGTTGAACGGCCTTGGCTCATCCCCAGTTACTAACATTTCAGTACGCGAATGGTGCAACCCATCGGCCCAAAAGCAGGCAATACAATTACACACAAAAACAAAAAGAGAAAGAAACGATTTAAAATGTAAGTAGGGGCACACCCAACTTCACGGAGTCCTGCAAATCCATGGAATTCCAACGCTACCCAGACGGCAATATATCATGTAGCAATAAAAAACGAGCAGCAAGTCAAGAAAAGCAAAGCTTTGGCGCAGAAATAAGAGGCTTACGTGATGCAATTGGCTCTTCCTTGGAGGAGAAACTCCGTCTAGCTAGAGCGAGAGCAAGAACGACTGTGGGAGGTGAGGCCTTAGACAGGCAGGAGGAGGTTAATGGTCGCATGTTACTAAAATGATGAAGAGTGCTGAATCCTCTGCAGAGCTTGCCAGTCCCCGAGACAAAGAGGGGCTTCAAGGCATTATACAAAGGTCTGCTCAGTACGCACGCCGCGTAAGCCATCCTCCTGTGGGCAGAAAGGGGGAGAGCTTCCACCCGTCTTTTCCTGCATTTTCCCCTGGTTCGCAAATTAATATGCGACCAGGTCCAGAGTTTATCCTAATTTTTTAGAAGTCCCTCAAATTTCTGAATTTGTCAAATACAAGAGAGATTCTAATTCACAACCTTTTAGGTGGTTGTTTACCTAATGTTTTTCCGAAATTTAAGCTGAAGAGTATATCGATGTAATAAAATGTGGTCCACACTCCCATTAAGAAAAAAGAGGACACGCGCTTTCTAGCTTCAATTCTCTTGTCAGCTGAGAAACCTTGCGGTCAGTAATCTATCTTGTTCTCTTATCCTTTATTTTTGCTTGATTTGATAAGAAAAATACAATCGGGATCGAGTGCCATGCCACCAATTTGAAGGCATAAACTCTTCAACTCCCCAGTTGGACTGGAGAACTCACCGGTGACGGGATGATTTATTTATTTAGTATTGCAAGAGTTATTTAATTTCACACACATTTTGCATATATAGATTGTGACATCTAGAATATCTGTTTCAAATATGGCAAATGATAAGCATGAAATTTTTCAATATTTATTCATGAATCCGCATTGTCGATGCAATGATACAAATTTGAACAATGATAGTCTTCTATGGCTTCGTTTTGGTTTCATTAAGGCGTTCCTAGTTGTGATATGTTGTTTTTGTTCATCGGTGAGTAGGGACTTCTTATTCGTTCTTTTGCTCTAAGACAGAGATTACATATTTACATGGCACTGGAGGAGTTAATATAGCGTGGCTTCAAAGCTGAAGTGGAGTGCCGGAAAATTCTTGTTTCTCAAGTCCCTTTCTATCAACAAGCAGTGGGCATGTCCTTGTTTGCCGATGATGTCCTCATCCTTAGCAAGGGCTTCCCTGTAAGGTAGCGTTTGATGATTTAAGATCCTCTTTATCTCTTTCTCCTCTGTTCTCCTGTGCATTGACCGATAACCACCCTTCGTCGGTCGCCGTCGCCGTCGGTCTCTCTCTCTCTCACGTCCACCAGGCTATCGACCGTTTCTGGCCTCAAATCCTCGATGGCGAGGGTCGAGGGTTTCAGGCTTCAAACTCTCTGGCCCTCTCACTCTCTCTCTAGTATCGACTGCGTCGCCCTCTCTCTCTCATATCTCTCTTTGGTGTCGACTGCACTCGCCCTCCCTCTCTATCTCTCTCTGTGCGGTTTTCTGCGGTTGGTTCCTGCCAACCGGTGTCGGATCTCAAAACCAACCATGGATTTTCCCCCTATCGAAGATTTGAAATCAATCCGACGTTTTGCTGAAACCATGGTTTCACATTGAAATCCAACCTCGTTCTGAGATCCACGGCTATCATACACGCCCTAACTATCTCCAACATCAAATCATTTTTGCAAGAGATAGAGAATATAGCTGGTATGAAGAAGATTAACAAGAATAAATCGGTTATGGCAAGCACTAACATCCCAAATGACAAGAGATAGATTGGCCGGTATTCTTAAATGGCAAGTGGGCTTCTGCTTCCTTCCTTCCTCCTATTTGGGCATCCTTCTTTCCACGCCGTCTTACAGAGGAATTCTGCAGCCCCATTATTGCCAAGGTGGAGAGGAAGTTTCGCAGCAGGAGGGTGAATCTCCTTTCATATGGGGGTAGATCAAGTTTGCCTATTAAAATTCAATTTGGCTTCTCTTTTCCTTCACTAGCTGCTTGCATTTTAACTCCCCAAAGAATCATAAAGAAATTAGAGTTCATAATGATTAGATTTCTGTAGGCACAAGATCAAAGGGGTAGCAAAGGGATGGAGCATGGTCAGAGATTCAGAGACACGGTGGGACAGGGAGTCGGTGTCGAGCATTCCGTAAAATATTGGCTTAGCAGATGGAACGAGTCTGAGCTGATCAAAATCTTATGATGCAGCAGGTTTTATGTGGACTTCAAGCTCAGCCTAGCGGAAGCTCAACATTTATGTGGGAGTAATCCTATACCTCGATCAACCAGAAGCTTTAAGGACACAGAAGGCAAGGCAAGGCACCCGAGATGAAGTCTCCAGCAGAAAATTTTACTTCTCTAAGTTGTTCATAAATTGAAAATCTTGCAATGCAAGGTTCAAGAAGAAATACTGAGGTTGACGGACCAAGTGCTTGGTAAAGAAAGTACCAATTTTGCAAGTTCCATCGTTCTTTGGGTGACAACACCAAAGATTTAGTTTTGTCTTCAAAGATCTCATCTGGGGATATATTGATAAGAATATTTTCATCAACAAGGAAGCCGCCAACACAAGTTAAGAATCTAACTGCTAAGGCATCTCAGAAAACTACTTGTGCTTTCCTGGTTGAGCACAATACCTTGTTGTTTAAGCACTTGTCATGTTTCATGCCATGAGGGTGTTTGGTAATTAGAAAAACATTGTGCTTCTTGAAACGCATATTCCTATAAAATATTTGAAGAATTCAATAATTTTGTTTCATGAATCACGGTATGATTATATCTAATGTGTGATTAATGGATATCTTATAAACAATAAAGCTAATTACATCATGTTTTCTAGAATAACGACATAGGGTTCTGTGTTGTAAGAACACAATGTAAGAAGTCCACTTTCGTTGAAGTTGACGACACTTTGGCCTTGTCAAAATTGATAGTAAATTCAGAGCAAAATCAGGCCAAGTAAGTAGGGCGAGCATCATTAACTTATACCCTATGACACTTCAAAAAAGCAAGGGGATATAGAGAAAACCTCCATGAAAGAAGAGCCAACAGAAATGACATGGCCAGATAATTGTCCGAAACTCCCGCCATGTGCGAACATCCACAATCAATCGAGAGGTTCAAGATTAACTTCTTAACATGATTGTGAAGCATAAGCGAGTTAGGTAGTGTTTGATTCTTACAAAATCAATCAAGTAATTGTTGTCAAGAAGGTCGACTTAACCAATGAGGTGGAAGTTGTTAGGATCTGCCTTTCATCAACAGTTTGTGTTGCAAAAGAGGATCACTCACCCACAAGTTGAAGCAGGACTGGAACAATTTATTGAAAGCAAACCCTATACTTAAAAAAAAAAAAAAGTTTGATAAAATGGGAATGCACAATAAAATTTGGAGAGAAAAAATCTTCTAGATAAAAGAACAAATCTTAAAATCAAAATAGAAAAAAAACGAAATATACAAGACAACAAAACAATAAGACAAAATAAAAAGGGTAGGAAGAGTAAATTGATGGAGCGGTAAAATCACCAAGCAGCAAAAAAAGGATGGTGCCGTAGCTGAATAGCAAAGTGGATATCTCCTTGCACAAAGCTTGTTACAAAATCTAGCGATGAGAAAGTGCCCATGAAGGCCCAGTTATTGTGCTCATCTCAAATGCGCCACCAAGAAGATACCACAAAGTCTATACACAATCCCAAATATCGGTGGTAGGTCTTCCCCGCTCATCCATAAAATCATTCAGGGGGCGTTTGATAGGTCAGAAAAGCACTGTTCAGTTGGAAAAAAAATTTCAAATTTTTAAAAGTTTTCCATTTCATCAAACCCGAAAAAAAAAATTTTACGGTTAAAAGTGAAATTGGAAAAATTTTTCCGGAAAAATGTTTTCACCGGAAGGGTTGAAAACATATTTCCGGTTTTGTTTTTTTTTGCCGGTTGAGGCACGCTCCCGTCGCCTTCCTCCATCCTGCCGCTGCCGCCTCCCTCTCTCTCGCTGCTCATCGTCTCTCGGCCTCTCAATCTACCTGCTCTCCACGTCGCCGGGCCGGCCGCTACCATCCTCGCGGACTTCTCTGGTTCCCTCGCCGCCAAGGCTGTCGCCAATCGGAATCGCTTCTGAAGGGTTTCTGGTATCACCTCTCTTCTTCTCGCTCTGCTTGTTCTTGCCTTCAGTTGGGATCGAATCGATTGCTTCTCGTCCAGTTAAAAAAATTGGTATTCAGATTCATTCAAGTGTTTTGGGATCCTGCGGATTGTTTGCCCCTTCGCTTCGGGTTATCTGGGAAGTTGGAGCGATCGAATTGGGGATCGCTGAAGCAGTTGGGTAAGAAAGGTGTCCGGTTACATTCCCTCTGGTTTGCCGCTGCTCCTGCTGGAATTTCTTTCGAAGCCGATTCTCATGCCGTCCGTGTCGGATTGCTCTGAAAATTGAACAGGAAGCTCCTCTCCTCTGGGCGATCCTTCTACAAGTGGCTGATCATCCAAAAAATCCACCGATCATCCTGATTTTGGCTCTAATCAAACAATTCCCAAATCGGTATTGCAGACAGAGTTCTAGCGTAAAAACCCCATCAATCCTCCTTTGAATCGCCTCTTCCTATCTTGATCTTCAATGCCCAACGTTGGAAACGATGATTGATTTTTCGTTTCCATAGGATTGGCGTGTCCCTTCTTCCTCCCTCCCTTCCTTCTTCCATCCCTTGTTCCTCCCTCCCTTCCTCCATCGTTTCCCTGGTTCCTCCCTCCCTTCCTCCATCGTTCCCTTCTTCCTACCTGAAATATATTTCTCTTTTATCAAACTGAGAAATAAATTTCTAGAAATTTATTTCTCAGTCATCAAGAGTACGGTGTATTAATGTCCCTGACATATATGCATATATGTGTGTGTGAAAAAGGAGAAATATGTAGCAGCGAGACGGGTCTCCTGGATAAATTACCCGTGCGGAAAACCATTTGACCAAACTCCGGCTTCCTCTCTCTCTCTCCTCTAGGCTAACGCCTGTCCCTGACGCCGGCGACGAGGAGGATCTCCAGCCAAGGCCTCAGCCGGTTTCAGGTCTCTCTCCCTTCGTCCCTCTTCCTCTCTCTCTTTCTCAGCGATGCCCTTGAGCCTGGACGTTGATTCATTGACTAGTGATTCCATTTTGGATAATGCTCTGAGAAGGATAGCCCTTAGAATTAGACGAACAGCTAAATCTTAGACGTAGTTAGGCGTCATCGCTTTTGGGAATTCTGATTTTTTCTAGATTCAGATATGCGGTGCTTGATCTGTCAGAGAGGGATAGCCCTTAGGATTAGACGAACAGCTAAATCTTAGACGTAGTTAGGCATCATCGCTTTTGGGAATTCTGATTTTTCTAGATTCCGATATGCGGTGCTTGATCTGTCGACTGTCAGAAACGGATTCTGTAGGAAAATTTATACGGCGACTCGTCCTTTTCTGTTGGTTCGTGGCCTCGATTTTTTAGGTTATCTTATAACCTAAATCTTTTTGTTCGCCCATCTGTTCAAATTTGCAGCATGTTTGTACTTGCCGTGTTGAGTTGATTTTTTTTTTTTTGTTGTTAATTGATTACTGCGCTTAAGATTCATGAGATTTAGTTGGTATTTTGCAGCGGTACTGCTTATTCCCTTTCCAAACTATTTTGCCCCTTTCTTGTGGAATTATGTCGGTAGGTCAGATGTCTCCTACTTCGACAATTTAGCCTGGGGTCTCACCTTAGTGTGCCCCTTTATACTAATGAAGTTGATGGCGGCCATTGATCTTTTTCTTGCAACTGTAATGACCAGTTGATCGGGTCATTCTAGTGAAACACCAAATTGCTTTTTTTTGTTTGTTCTTTTTACTCTTTGTTTTGGAGAATCAAGAGTTAATACTTGATTGCAGAATCTTGGTTTAGAGGCATGAGGCGTTTCTGTGATTCCATCAAATGGATGGCCTGGATTTGTCTGCTTTAGCGTGTTCAGTTTTCTGGAATTGAATGTCAATTCCGTGTGATTCAACATCTTTACGATGTAACAATGGGGATCACAATCATGACTTTTGATTACGGGTTCTTGATTTAGCCGTGTGCAGCATTCCTTTTAATACCATCAAAAGATTTGGATGGATTTATTTGGGTTAGGGTGTCCAGTTTCTGGAATTGAGGTCAATTCCATGAGACTCAACATTTCTATTTGGACAAAAGAAACGGGGTCCTCACCTATATGCTCTCCTATGACTTGGTACTCTTTTGTTCTGTTTTTTCAGAACGATGGGTTACATGTTTTTGCTAATACACAAAATTGGATACTTTTCAGTTATGTGGCTTTCAGAAGCGTGGATAATGTTATTTTTGCTTAACCTTTTACATGCAATAATTGTTTATGTAGGATTTGATTTTCAATTATGCAAAATTTCTGTTGCATTACCATGCAAGTTTTATATTTAGGGCTATTATACAACTTTATCAAGGTTTAAAACATTAAATTTGCATCAAGTTCACTGATGAAAAATTTTCGATTTCATATTTGCGATGATTGGTGATTTTGTTAAAATAGTGTAAAAGAATATGTCGTTGGGATATGGTATCCTGCTGTGGTATATTTTTTTACATAATGGGAATTGGTAAAAGAAAATGTTCATGTTCTGATGATGGACAAGACTGAGTAGGAATTGGTGGTTCTCCACAAAAGGAAAGAGAAAGACAATTTTTCTTTGGTTTCTTCTTAACTCTTCATTTACATTCAAAAATAATTTGATGAGATCGTGTGAAAGTCTGTCTTTACCTTCGTTATAACGTATTATTTGAAACTATATGAAGAATTTTTCCAATAAATATTTTATGGCATCATTTCAGTTTTCAGATCCTCAGATCTTAGATTTTACATCAGTCCCCTAAAAACAAGTGTGTTTGATGAGCTTTTGGAAAAGTTCAGATCTTCTTTAATGGAGGTTGGTCACGCCCTCTCTCTCTCTCCTGTCCAACCATCTGAGAGTCACCAGCCAGCGTATGAGCTTTCGCTGGAGGTAGGGTCTCTCTCTCTCTCTCTCTCTCTTTCTTCTTGGTTTTAGGTTTGGGAGAACCCTCAGCCATGGCCAAGGGTTTCTCTTTCGGACAGCATCTTGCTTTTAGGTTTGGAAGAACCCTCGGCCATGGCCAAAGGTTTCTCTCTTGACTCTTGAGTATGAGAAAACCTCTGCTAGGGCTGATAGTCTTCGTCATTGAAGAGAAACTCTCTCTCTCTTTCTCTCTCCCTCTCTTGCTTGTTCTCTCTATCTCGATCTCTATCTGTGTATGTGTGCACAGGAGGGGCTACTCCCACCAGCTATAGTTGCTTCCCATGAAAAAATTCCACGCATCACAGATCCACGCATGAGATTGGACCCCCCACCCCTCTCTGATCTCAAAACGATGGATTTCGCCTCTTTTAAAGATTTTAAATCGGTGGTTTCAAGATATGGTGTTTGATAAAAACATGGATTTATTGGCAGATCCGATCTTAAATCTGAGGCCATCAAATGCTATCTAAGTGAAATTCTATTTGAGTCACGGTATTTAAAATTTTTTGAACTTGGTGAAAGGTACCGTACAGTAATGTGCTAATATGCTGTCAATTGTAATTTATGTTTCTGAACATAAATTTCGAATTAATCTTGTTACACTCTTATTTATCTGAGCTTTTTTTTCATTCTAGTGATATTATTACATGGTTACATTGATAAAGTATGAGTTTCAAATGATAGTTGCAACATCCTGCATGCCAAATATTAATGGGGTATATATTTGCCGTAGCTATTTATAGGAGAATAAGGTTCTGTAATAGGAGGACAGTTAATGAGTTCAAAGTTCAGCTATAATTTGAATAGTCTTTCTTATTTAAAAGTATTGTTTCTAATTTGGTCTTTGAGTTACATTTGTTGCTTATTTGTTTTTCATTGGATGGCTTTTGCAGAATTTCTTTCTCATATCAACTCTGGAGGCATCTGTTCCATTAGTTCCTTTTGGGTGCCAACAGTCAAGAATCAAGACTGCAAATGGTCAAATTAACAATGTTGGCTCGTGTTACCGATGGTTTACCATTGGCTGAGGGATTGGATGATGGTCGCGATGTGAATAATGTGGAACTTTATAAGCAGCAGGCGAAGTCCTTGTTCAAGAATCTGTCAAATAGCCAGCATGATCCTTCACGGATGTCCATTGAGACTGGTCCCTATGTTTTCCAGTATCCTTTTGTTTCTTTACTTTTATTCATGAATATTTTCCAATCTTTTTTTCACTGTGCTTTTCTGTCAATGATAGTTTGAAAATATTGTGATGTTATCACAAAAAAGTTACTCTAAATGAGAAATTATGAAAATGTTGTGATATTTTCAAATGTGACAAAAAATAATCTTGCTTTTATGTTCTTTATTACGTTTGCGCTGATGTTTTTTTTGACATTTTTCAAAGGAAACACTTATTATCATAATAGGCCTATTTTTTTTACTCAGTTTTGTTGCTCAAGATAGTCAGCTTGGTTACGTGTGCAGATTGAGCTCTGGCCAGGGCTGGGCTGAGCTCAGACCTATAAATGTTTCAATTGAATAGAGCGCAATGTTATAAAGTGCATAACATAACCTATATCAGTTGGGTTAATAGATACGTGGTATATCATAAATTTATTTTTTAATTTAAAAAGAAAAATAGTGAAAATATCAGGAAAAATCGGGAAAAATATATTCTCTATGAAACATGTCATACAACACTATATGCTTAATATTCATCAATTTAAGTATATAAACAAAATATAATCTAATGTCATAAGATACAACACACCAAGGAATAAGATTAAAGTGTTACACATCACAAGATGAAATTGTTCGATGCAAATGACATGAAATTGTTCGATGCAAATGACAAATGAAAACATCATCATGATCATACATCAACTTCATCTTCATTTTTGTTGTCATTTGTATCATCTTCTTCAAGTTGAATATCCTCGTAGAAATATCCAGACTATCTTTCAAATGGGCGATTTCTCCTTCAAATTGACAATTCCTCCCTCAAATCGACAATTTCTTCTTGAAACTGATAAAAACTTCAGCTCCTTCAACTCCTAAAAATGTTTAAACATGAGTCGAAGAAAGGGTTTTGAAATCAAATAGAAAAAGGGGGCTCAGAGCATGTTGATATCGTACCAGAGGGTGTGGGGCATATTGGCCCCATATTGTACTATACAATTACAGGGTATGTATCATACTATTATACACCACCTTTGAAGATACTGGTGGTATATGATATCATATTTCTTAGGAGATAGATACATATCTTATGATATGGCTTCATATCATATGATACTTATGACACTGCTATGCCATCTCACGCTTGGAATTGGCATGGTTCAGTTGAATCCTTGTTCCGTTTATATTTCTTTTATATCTTGGCCAGGTCTGGCCCTGTCTACTTTTCAGGCCTTCCATCGAAATACCATCCCTTGGGTCTTGAAATAGATCTACTGGTTTGACCCTTTGGCATCTCTGATTGTCAAATTCCAATTTATTGTGAACTTTATTCGTTATAGTTTATGATTTGTACTTTTATAGTTTGTACCAAAAGCTAGTGTAGATGCTCTTGATATGATTATGTCAAAACTCTTCAGCTTTTGACCAATTTTGTGTGTCTGTTTGTTCGTTCAATTTGCTATACTAAGGGAGAGATCTTATTTCATCATCAATATTTGCTGTTTAACTTGACCATATTCTGCAGCTATATAATTGAGGGTCGTGTTTGCTATCTGACAATGTGTGATCGTTCTTATCCAAAGAAGCTTGCTTTTCAATACCTTGAAGACCTCAAAAATGAATTTGAGAAAGTTAATGACAGTCAGATAGAAACTGCTGCCAGACCATATGCTTTTATTAAATTTGGTATGTCATATACACTGCTGCTTCAGGTTTAAGCATTCTCTGTTCATGCTTCCAGCTTAACATTGTTTCTTCCTTTATTTATAAGATGCATTCATTCAAAAGACAAGGAAACTGTACTTGGACACCCGTACTCAGCGGAACCTTGCAAAGTTGAACGATGAGCTGTATGAAGTGCACCAGATAATGACACGCAATGTCCAAGAAGTTCTTGGGGTTGGAGAGAAGCTAGATCGTATGTTCTCTCTTTTCTTTTGAACTTGTGTTTGGTCAGTCATGATGATAGTGGATGCAGGAGAATGGAAATCAGGAGCTATTTATATAAATATTCTGCATAATTGCTATTGGAATATTGCAGCATGCGCATGTGAGCATGCATAATGCCTTTTAGAGCCTCAGAAATCAAAATCTAAATTATATAAGGTTTGTTGATTAATGTCATAACCTCTTGGAAAATGTTGGTACTCGGTATAAAAGTTTGTAGTACTTTGTATCGAGTACCAAGAAAAAATAAGTTGTATATCCGAAATACTTGTTGCACAAAAATGTGAAGAAACTTGGAAAAGGTTCTGCACAACACAAAGTTACAATCCAAATAATGAGAAAAATGAGTTCGGGTATAGGAAATACTCGTTAAGAAAACTTAGAAAAAGTGTAAAATTAAAAGTCATAATTCATACATGAGAAAGGACAGCAATGTTCTATATCTAAGTTTTACCTGCTAGGTGTTTTTTTTTTTCAGTTAAATTCCTATTGTGTCGCAATTTACATTATTGGTTCCAGTTACCATTCAAACCGGTGTGTCAATTATACTCTTCATAAAGTCATTAAACTGCCTTCGTGGTGATAAATTAAAACCAGTGGATTGCCTCCAACTCTTTCAGCGAGTATAACTGGGAGTCCAAGTTTCTGGTCAGCTTGTTGTGCTGCCACCCATGCACATTGCATATAGAGGTTTTCTTGCCCTTGTTCTTTTAACCAAATGTTGATGAAGAGGAATAGGAATGTATAACCTTCGAGAACTGGAATATTATCGTAAATAGCTCTAAGGGTATATTTCATTTCTAGTTCTATACTAGAAATTCTCTTTATAGTGTTTATGTATGAGAAAAATACTGGTTTTGCTGGCTTTTTTCTGCATGGAGAGAAATGGAGCTTGGACTAAACTAATTATCAAGTATCTTTACGTGCAGAAATCATGCTATTAAGAACTTAACATTGACCAGCATTTTGTGTCTTCTCAAATGCATTTGTTCTCTCTGTTCTCAGAAAAAGATGATTTTATCCTAATTCTCTATGACTCTCTTTCTCTGTCTCTCTCTTCGTGATTTATTGGAGTCACCTTCAGTGGCTTTATTTTTGCAGAGGTCAGCCAGATGTCCAGCAGATTGACATCTGAATCTCGTATTTATGCTGAAAAGGCCAAAGACTTGAATCGGCAGGTTAGATAAATTCATTGTTCTATCTTATAATTAGGTGGATATTGCTTGCAGACATCTGTTATTTGAAAATAGCGTGCTTGTATGTCTTGTAAGTTACCAACTATTATGTCGCTATGGCCCCTCTCTCTCTCTCTCTCTCTCTCTCTCTCTCTCTCTCTTGCTCTCCTTTTTTTTTTTTTCCTTTTTTGGGGCTTTTAAGGGCCAACTTCATTCTTGTTTATGTGACAAGGAGCTTTATCTGCTGTTTGATTTCTTCTTTTTTATCATTCCCAGTCTAGGAAATTGTTGTTCACTTGCACCCTCATAGGAAAGACAGGATCCTTATTCAGAGTCTTGTCACATTGATGATAAGCATGCAGTATGATAGCTGGTCTTGAACTGGTTCCCTGAAGTACAGCATCATCATCATCATTCTCTATGTCATGCTTGGGTTAGGAGCTGCTGGAGCCTGTTCATTGAAACTTAGTGGAACTTCCTGGACGTGCTAATGTCAAAATGGAATAGAGCAGCTTAGTGGTTAACGCTACGTCCTGTCCGAACCCACCAGCACACCCCACAGTCATAGAGAAGAAAATAGCAGAGTTGATGCATCCGTTAAAATTTAGGCACTCACGGGGTCTTGGGCATCACACCACAAAGTTATATTTAATAATTTAAATTAAATGTACAGTTTCTTCTTCTATGTTTGTCTATTGGTCCTGTTCACTGAATACTCGAGGGCTCTGGCTTCTGCAGCTGAATTAGCACAAAAGTTAAACCTTAGCCAAGTTTCTGTATCTGACTTGCTACGGATACTGCAGGCTTTAATCCGCAAGTGGGCTCCTGTTGCTGTTGTGCTAGGAGTGGTCTTCTTCCTTCTTTGGGTGCGGAACAAATTATGGCGATGATAATCTTGGACAAATCCCTTGCTGGACAGCCGGATGTTCATGGGCGCTGCTGGGTTTTCAAAAAAGAGCTAGGGCAGTAAATACTTGCATAAAATACGATTGGGTGAGACGTGCCTGTTTCTGAGGTGATTGTTTGCCGAAAGCCTTTGCAGCCGGCTCCACTATGAGACCATGAAAGTTTTTGTAGACCTATATTTTTCCATGATGGAAATCCATGTCATCTTTTACCTAGGCTAGACATGACTTGCACGAGTCGATTCATGAGCGTTCTTTTACTATAGACGTTACCTTCAATCTGTGATTATATTTTCTTCGCAAAAGACTCGTTTGGTTCTTCATTGTTAATGTCCATATGAAAATGCTGCACTTCCTGCTCCTATCGACCATGAATTCAAAGTGTTCAGCAATATGATAAGTGTATCATCGTTTTATGATGCGGTTGGCTAAAGCCTTCTTGGCTTAGATTTCATTATCCAGTGTCTGTTGCTTTATGTTTGACAGATCTGTGTTTTTTAATTTGCACCAAAAACTGCAGGCTAGAGGATACCCATGTCTGAATTTGAACCACGATTAAGACGAGCGAATTTATGGATCTCCTTTTTTTTTTTTTTATAATTCAAATCTTAAATGTTTTCTACGCTTTTGCCTTTACAACTAATTGGATTTTTTCTGACCACTAGTAAACATGAGCATATAGTAACAAATGACATTAAAGGAATATATAACAAGATATATTGTGACATGTCAACGTGAGCGTCTTAGGTATGGAAAGTTAGAGTTGTCTTAAACAGCTGATTTTTCAAAAATCAAATGAGTGTTAGAAAATAGGTTTGAAAGCCTTTCCATTCCTCCTGCATCTGGGTATTTTTGCTGGGGTCAGTGATAACAATGGTATACTTGCTCCACTATCTTAGGACACATAAGCATAGTGTTTATGATGATCAAACTAGAGACATTTTTTCTTAGTTCAACCAGCTGCGTCATGCCCTTTGAAGCAAAAGTAGTAGATCTTAAACTGCTTAGTTTAGACACAAGGTTTCTTAGTTCAACCAGCTGCGTCATGCCCTTTGAAGCAAAAGTAGTAGATCTTTGAAGCAAAAGTAGTAGATCTTAAACTGCTTAGTTTAGACACAAGGTCAAAGGCACAGGCACACTTCCAGTTCCCAGGGACGTTCTCACCTCTCATTGAGAGGAAATATTAGAGGTGAAGTGGCATCTCACAGTCCACTTACCAAAGACACCTATATGCCTAATGGAATTTGAACACGTGTAGAAGAGGTGGATGGTAGAACTAGGGATGTTAATATATCTTATTTGGACCCGATGTTTAATCAAACCGTTTCAAAAAAATTAGATATAGAAAAAACTTAATGTCTAATTAAAAAACTAGATCGGATTCAGATTTATGAAATGACATCTGATAAATATGTGAATATCAAAAAAATAGATATGGTTAAAAGTCATTCAATTTAAACATGATCCATTGACATGTTTGGGTAAAACTGAAACGTGTAAAGAGGGCTGCTAGGCTCCACCATGACGCAGCTACTACTTGGCCTGTAACGAGTACTTTAATGAAAACTATTTATTCTAATTATTTTATTTACATATAACAGTACGGGGCTAACTGATTTGGCATGAATTGATATATACGCAACACTGATTATATATATATATATATATATATATATATATATATATATATATATATATATATATATATATATATATATATATATATATATATATATAATCATCGTGCATTTAGATTTTCATTGACGAAGAAGTAGCATGATCAGGAAGTTACCAAAAAAGGAGGGATTTTATCCCGAGGAGACCAGAAGGGCGGAATGATTAAGACGATTTTAAAGTGCTAGAAACTAACAGAGGAAAAAAGACAATTACATATGTATAATTTTATTAATCTATTTTCATCAATCTGATTTTCTAGATAGGCAACTCTATAAGAAAATGCAATTATATATATACATATTAGATCGGTAAAGGTAGGACAATTGATGAACAGTTTTCTTCAAACTTTGCGCGGCAACAACTTTGGTTTTAGGCCTAAGCATTGGGTTGACCTGACCAGCCCCAGCCAGGGTTGAGCAGCCCAAGCTCCGCCCAACACTCAAAACCAAAGTTTAAGCCCGACTCAATTAAAATAAAAGAATATATTTGTAAATATAAAATAATACTTAAATATAATAACAATGGATAAGGGAACAAAGGGGAAAAATTGGTTTTTGTAGGTTCAATCCAACCGAGTACCAGGTACCGTCGGTACCCACCTGAGCTTTCCCGTGCCCCTTGAGTCGTCTTCATGGTGGTTTAGGTTCATTAAACAGAGCTGAAGTCATAAGAGTTCAGAGGCATTCAAGGAACGAGTCTCCGATTGCTCGAGCAAGTCATCCGCCAGAGCAGCGGTGAAGACTCGGTTTTCGTGATCACTCTCGGGCTGTCGTAATCACAACTTTTGAAACACGTGGAAAGGAAAAGGTAATGAGAGGATAGGCCGACGACACATGCGCATCCAATACTGTATTGAGAGAACGGATGCCTCTGATTTCCTGCTGACACTTGTGCCTAACTTCCTGGTTGCTGCTGAGGTTCTCTCCCTCTCTATGGCGGATACTCCTGAAACCCGGCGCAAGGCCTTGGCTAGAATATCATCCATCACCAACCATCTGGTTCCCCCGCTCGTTCCTCAAGTTCGTCCCTCGAACGCCTCGAAATCGAAAGGGGAAGGTGACAGTTACCACAGAATTCATGGGGAGGTTTCATCCGCAAAGGTCATCTGGAGGGTCTGCTCTGACAAAGAGGGTCCGGAATTCACCGACATTATTTATGAAAAAGCCGTTGGAGAAGGCATTGCCAAGGTGCGGTAGTTGTGTTGGGAACTAAATATTTGTTGCTTTAGGTGCAATTTTTTTTGGAGTTTCTGGTGTCCGCCCATGTTAAAATTCTTGCTTTTTTCGTTTGATTTCATCTCCCATCATGTAATTTTTCTTGTCAAAACGTGCTACTAGCATCATAGGTATGATGTTTTTTTTTTCCCAGTAATATATAGTTTAGTTTCTTGCCATGGATGAGCACAAAGAGTTGGTTCTTGGTTTTCTCAGATGGAAGTCGATTTTGTTTTGTTGGGTTTTGCTAATTAACATGTAATTGATTGACAAGGTATGGCCTTTTTACGGTAGTTGTAGGTGGAGCTAGTCTTTTTGTTGCTTTCCGTTCCCGAGTTTGGCGAATCACCAAGTAATAGATGTCAATTTATGCTGCTTGATGCTGGTCTGGTTAATTTAGGTGCTCCTTTTCTGAGTTTGATGAACCTCCACGAACTTAGGAGCCAATTTGTGGTGTGCTTGAGTCTTAATTTGTTTACTTGTTGAGAGTCCTGTGAACTCGTTTGGTTCGATTAGTTTTTTCTTTTTGTCGAGTTCTAAGAGCGCATTGTTAAATTTGTTAATGGGTATGATGCTTCTTTCTTCAATTATATTGATCAGCATGTTACATTTGTCTTTTTCGGGACTTTCTTAACTCTATTTTGTGAACCTTCGAAGATTACAATCAACAGGCCAGCAAGGAGAAACGCTTTTAGGCCTCAGTCAGTTAAGGAGCTAATACGTGCGTTCGCTGATGCTAGAGATGACATAACCATCGGAGTCATCATCTTAACGGGCAAGGTATTTTACTAAATAGCTTTTCCACATTAACAAGAGAAACCATGGGTTACTTATGTTTATGTATTTGTACAGTTTATATCAACTTTTCCTCTTAGTATTAGAACTCCAAAGTCTTAACTTTTTTTTTTTTTTGTCATTTACTTCAGTCTTAAGATCCATTCTCTCAATTGAAAGCATACAAAGTATAATTTGCAATGTTTAGCATTACGTTACATGAAATTCCCTTTTGATACTTTAAATCTGTGAACTGTTTTCAGCAGCTATTATACTATAAAAATGTTTCTTTTTGTTTTAATATATTCTTTACTGACTGACCTCCTTTTTGGTTTTGGATGTGTTGTATCCTAAAATCTGCAGTGTGTAGCAAAATGAATTTACCGGTCAAATTCACAATGGGGTAAACTTTGAGATGTTAGAATACCCTTATATGTGATAGCATCTCCCCATATAAGCTGTTGCAAAGTTAGAGTTCTTAATGTGGTACGCATATGGGTCCATATCCTGAAATTACTGTGCTTTCTTTTATGTCATATCCTGAGCCACGTATTGCTATAAGGCAGTTGGATTTTTAGAATACTCTCTTCAGTGTCCTCATCAGAAAATCATCTGCCCAGAGGCATGGATCCAAATTGCAGAAAAACCAAGATATTTTCACTTTGTTTTTGATATTTCTTATAAGCAATTGAAGCTCATACAATGGATATTTATAGTTTGCACAGGTAGTCTGGTTGATCTATTCCTTTCCTATTTTAGTTGTCTGATAGAGGGAGGCATGCGTTCATTCATGTGAATTCATATTTGGATTGGACTATCACAATCCAGCATGAGGGGTGCAATGATATTAAAGAAATGATATAATAATAATAGATATTTTAACCCTTGGTTAGAGAAATGTGGGAAGACTGGAACGAGTATGGTTCCAATGCTGGATCAGACATGATGTTGATGTTAAAAGGAAAATTAATATTAACACATTCAGTCGAGAGGTTTAAACCATTATTTATTTCCAAGAAGTCAAGGTGTTTGCATATGAAGATGGGATGACTGGTGCCTCTTATCCATTAATCAAAGGAAGCATAGCAAGACTGGAAGTTAGATGGTTTCCAAGGTTGGATCTGACATGATGTCGAAGCAGAAAAAAATATTATTAATTAATTTCATCAAGAGGTGTAGCACCATTATTTGTCTTCAAGAAGTTAATATGTATGCATACAAAGAAGGTGTCACTGGTGCAAATAGAGTGAGTTAATGGTTTTGCTTTACAAAGGTTGATAGATTAAGTTACAGGTGTAATAGATTATTATTGAACACCGTAATGTGGTTACAGTTGTTGAGACATGACTCAACATATTTGATCTTGGAATATTCTATTGATCTGTTCTCATGGTAGAAAATTTTCTTTGGTCAGGGAACACAAGCGTTTTGTAGTGGTGGGGATCAAGCATTGAGACTGTCAGATGGATATGCTGATAAGGATAGTTTTGGTCGTCTTAATGTCTTGGATCTGCAGGTGAGTCTATCATGCCTATTGATATAAATTCAGATTTATGATGAGAAATCTTGTGGTTTTTTCCGCAGCTTGTTCATTCTTAGGTTGATGCATGAAAAGTGCCCAATATGTGTCAGGTTATGGAGGGAAACTTAGCTAACCAACCATTTATATTACTTTGCTACTGGCCAATCAACGTTGGACATTTAGATGTGCACATTAATGGTACTTATGATTCAAGTTGTTCTGATTTAGCACATTAATGGTACTTAGAATTCAAGTTACTGATCTTGGTTATTTTTTCATGTATTTTACTCTGGAAAATGGCACAGCAGAGGCTTGGCACATAGCCCATCACTTTGTGTTTTCTTCAAATTTTCATCAGATTAATGTCTCATATTATGACTGTTTTAGGTGGTTAAGCTCTCAACTACCAATAACTCCATCAGTTGTCAAATGGCTACTTCTAAGTTTTTTTTTGGTCTTTTACAATTTTTTCTTGCTGTTTATGAGTAGTTGTCACCACCACATAGCATAACTCCGAAGGTGAAACACAAAATTGCACATTTTTCCTTGCCTTCTACTTTTGCTGCTCATGGACTAAATCAAGGAAAACATCATGTTTCTGGACTCTTTTCAGAATAATATTAATGTCCCAAGCATTTCAAGTGAACGAACCTGACAATTTGCAAGCTGGTGTTGGGTTTTCTTTGTTCAATGACTTTCAATTTCCAAGTCACCAGAAAAAGACATGCTTTTGCCAGCATGGTCATACTTTGCACTAACCAGCTTGCGTATATGCCAGAGACATTAGTTTAAGCATTTCACTGCTCATTTTTTCAGGTACAGATACGCCGTCTTCCCAAGCCTGTGATCGCAATGGTATGTTCTTATAGGCATTTGTAGTGCATGTCGTTGGTGATTTATTATCTATTGATTAGATGGTTCCTTACAAGAATGTGTTCCTTTTGGCATTATAGGTTGCAGGTTATGCTGTTGGAGGTGGTCATGTCCTACACCTGGTCTGTGATTTAACAATTGCAGCTGATAATGCAATTTTTGGCCAAACTGGGCCGAAGGTACTTCTTTATGTTTCTGTAACTAATGTTACTTAAAATCTGGAAAAAAGAGTGAACATTGTAGTTAGCAATGAAACAAAATGAAAGAAGAGAATAGAGAAGCGAAGTGCAGCGTTTGCCAATGGATCTGGGAAACAGACCTGCATATACTGGAAGAGATAAAAATCAAACTTTTCTTTGAACTTGGTGAAGTTATTTTTATTTAAAAGCATAAATGATGGACGTATCAACATGATGGACGTATCAACATTTATTATCATGAATGCCAATCTAAATTTCTAGAAAGAAAATAAAAACAGTACTCTGTAAAATTGCTGTTATTAATGTCTTATGTGAAAACATTATCAGTTTAAAATCATACCTCTATCACTTGCATGCTAATATACACACATAACCTGATATTTTCTAATCTTAATTTGTTGTAGAGTTTATACTCATAATCTCTGAAACTTTCACACACTTTCCCTTTTCTCAATGAGGAAAGAACTACCCGAGCTTTTGAATTGTTGAACTTGCTAACCCAGCAAGATGCTTACTTACACATGAAATTCTATTTTGAATTGTTGAACTTGCTAACCCAGCAAGATGCTTACTTACACATGAAATTCTAGTTTTCCTTCATGCAAGTCCCGTATAACCAACACATAAAACACCACCACACCCACAACCCCTTCAATTTTGGAGGTTTTTGTGAAATTACTTTTCGTTATTTATGCCAAACAAAAACATTTGCTTGAATATTACTATGTTATGAATAGGAACTGATTTTCTGTTATCAATTTGCACTCCAGTTGATTTGACTAATATTTTTCAGGTTGGAAGTTTTGATGCTGGGTATGGATGCAGTATCATGTCTCGTCTGGTAAGAATTTTAGGCATGATAATAATTTTTGTTTCATCAGAAACTCTATTTCCTAACCATACAATTGACCTTTTGCTATGGCACTTCTGAAGGGCTCTACTACATTATTTCAATAAGGTAGTGCTTGTTCTAGTTGCAAGTACTGCATTGTTTTATATGAGCATGTCTTATCTAAACACATGCTAGGCAGGATACCAAGATTTTCTTCCCAAAGGTTATTTCTGCAGCGGCATTTGTTGCTAAAAGAAAAAGCACCTGCGATTAGGAACAATGGATTTACCCCATGTTACTTAAATGCTGATACACCAAAGTGTCATACTTGAACAACTCCAAAATGGATATTTTCTTGCTGAGCTTTAGTTTGTGATATCATCGGCAGTTACATTTATTACCTATGTCTTAAACAACGGATTTTCTTAGATGCCATCAACTACTATAAGCCTAAAACATCTCATTTTCTAGCATTAGCATCTTTTGCCTATCAGAAAAGTGCATTTAGTCTTGATTCATCTCCTAGGAAGTTAATGTTGTCACCACACATGGTTCAATCCAATCCATGTCCAAAGCCTTGTGTTAAGTGTTTTGGCTGCATATTTTTTTGTGATTTTATACTTTAGTCTACTTCTATTCAGGTGGGTCCTAAAAAAGCACGTGAAATGTGGTTTCTGTGCCGATTTTATGATGCTGCCGAAGCAGAGAAAATGGGACTTGTCAATGCTGTAGTGCCTGTGAGTGTTAATCCTGTTTGCCGATTCTGAACTTGCATGCTCTAACTTGAAAATCATCTTCGTTCTTGGTTGTGAATGCTGATGGTGCATCCACGGAAAAGCTGGTTCACCCTTGAAAACAAGTATGGGTGGAGTACCACCTTATGCCCTTTGTGCTGGTAGCAATTGTGTCCGCTGACATGCAAGTTTTTTGCTCCTTCAACAGTTAGAAAAGCTAGAACAAGAAACAGTGCGTTGGTGCCGGGAGATCTTAAGAAATAGTCCTACGGCTCTTCGAGTTTGTAAAGCTTCTCTTAATGCTGTGGATGATGGGCATGCTGGCTTGCAGGTAACAATTACTAATGTTTTTCTGTTATTTTTATTTGTGTTTGAAGTTTTTCCACCGTTTAACATTTGGGTATTATGTGCATTTGGTTCAGATTTTAGATGTGCCAAATTTTTTCTTTTCTCTCCATTTTCTGGCTAGTTAAGCAGTCTTGGCGGCTATAATCCTCTGCAGAATTCCTTTTTTTGGTGGATATTGCTAATTCAGCTGTCTGAAACAGGAATTGGCTGGCGACACTACCTTGATATTCTACGGTACAGATGAAGCAAATGAGGGAAGGTCTGCGTACATGCAGCGAAGGCGACCAGATTTTTCACGGTTTCCAAGGCTGCCATAGCAAAGTATGCTCATCCCTCGCTCTCTTTCTCTCCCTTTCTCTCTCTGTATGAACGAGATTGAGCTGTGTTCAAACCACTGATCATATCAGGGATAAAATATGGCGAACAGAACAGCAGTACTTGGTCAAGGTTTGTATGTGCCAACTTCAAGCATGATTAGATATTGATCGACAAGTTTTCTGTTCACGGCAATGTTAAGATAGAAACACTGTGAAGACTTGCTAGTAGAGCTCAACATTGATACTCTTCTATTTCTTTGTTCTATCTGGTGCTTCAGCAACTTGCGAATGTGTATGTCATGCATAAGACACACGGTTCACACAAACACGTGTTGTACTGATGTCGTTGCTGAAAGTTAATATAATAGAAAACTTATTATATTACTCTTTTCTAGCTATAACCAAAAGCCACGAAGATGCTGACGAAAGCAGCATGTCAGTTCAGGAAATCCTGAGATTGCCATAAACATATTCATGTTCTTGTTGTTAGTTGAGAGTCAATCTGTCAAAAAATGCCGGCTTTATCATGGTTGGTGGATCATGTAGAAACATATGTAATCCCTAATTAGAAAGTGTAGAGCAGTGAATCATTTATTCTTTTACTGCGAATCCTCCCCGTCCATGTATAGAAATTGGTAGAAACGAGATTCCTTTAACCATCAAAACCTGCACCCCTTCAGCTTCCACCGATTATTGATCAAGCAATCTCTAGCATCCAGCCATCATGCTCCAAAATCGGGCTCAGCATTTTGGTCTGGAGCCAAAGCATTGAAGTAATTTTCATATGATTCGACGACGCGAGTTCTGGAGCACCTTCTTAGACTCTCGACTAGGTTTGATAAAGTCCCTGTGAACTGCCATATTTTGAAATGACAAATTTTCCACATGACCACATTTAATCCAGAGTAGCAGACACAAGTTGAACTATTTGCAGTAGAATCGCCTCCTGATCCACCATTGAATCTCCGAAACAAAGCCTCCTGAAGGAATTCAATAGACTCCAAACCAAGAAACAGCATATACAACTAATGACCCACAACAAGTATAAATGAAAGGAATATGTAGCTGGTTTTCCTGCATTTTACAAGAAAAGGGCACAATGCTAACTTAAAGAAATTCCAACCATTTGAAAACTAGCCTGTGGGGAGGATGGTGACAGCTAGAAATATAAGAAACTTTGCTAAGAAACCCAAGAAGCTCTGGCAAGATTTTGAGTAATGGATTTTGAGTGGAAACCTTTTCTTCCTTTACTTCTAAGCTAAAAGGCTCCGTTCTCTGCTTCCTTTTAAGCTAACAACCCTCCTAGGTAAAGATGTTATTGGATCGTATTCAAATTGAATATGTATTGTACCATATCCATTTTTTCTGATATTTGTATATTTGAATTCCAACTCAGATTCAAATTTGGATAAAGAAAATTTTACACCATATCCAAATCCGAAATTCGAATTCATAATCCGAGTTGATCCAAATCCAATGTTTAGATTAATATCCGTGAATCCAAACCACATTATACACATTGAGCATAGGATATTTATTGAAAACAACACCTGATTCAAATCTGAATCTGGATCCGATCAATGTGTACCTAAATTACCGATCAATATTTACCTAAATTAGGATCCAAATCCAATTGTATATAATTTCTTATATCCGAATTCAATCCTAATTCTTAATTGGATATCAATTTTTTTTTTCTTATCGGACTTTTTGTATGTGGTTCAATCAGATATCGGATCTAACTCCAATCTATTGACATCCCTACTCCTAAGGATGATGTCAAGTGGTGGATTCAAAACCATTTGTAGAGAAAATTTGATTGCCTCATTGAGTTCACTTTCACCTTATCAGAGTAATGAACCAAAAGAACGAAGTGATAAGGCAAGGTATTTCCTCCCCGCCGTTCAAATGCTTTTCACATAGTGAAGATGCTCTTTACATACCTTATAAGAAATTAGAGTTTTTGCAAGAGACAAAGAAATTAAGACTTGGGCTTTTGCAAAAAAGAAATTGTGCATCAGTCATGTGAGGTGCATCCATCAGGTTACTGTGTCCCTCAATTTGATCGAAACAGGTTATATGCATCTCTTTGGTTCACAAAAAATTGCACATCAAACAGGTTATATGCATCTCTTTGGTTCACAAAAAGTTGTACATCAAACAGGTTATATGCATCACTTTGGTTCACAAAAAATTGTGCATCAAACAGGTTATATGCATCTCTTTGGTTCACAAAAAATTGTACATGAAACAGGTTATATGCATCTCTTTGGTTTACAAAAAATTGTACATCAAACAGGTCATATGCATCTCTTCGGTTCATAAAAAAAAAAAAAATTGTACATCAGGGTTTTGATGGCGAGAATACCTTTGGTCTTTTTCGTAAGGATAAAGAAAAGGCAATGAGAAGTTAAAGGACAGGTTCACGTGGTTCTGTTTGGATTAGGCAGGTGATCAATCACTCTCATCTCTGTGGGATTGAGGATAGTCTATTATGGGGCTCAGATGATGCATTGTCCTGAAAGTTATGGAAGTTTATAACAGGATTAGGGAGCAACGACCAGTGAAAGAATGGCGGAAAGCTCCCTGGTACTCACATGCTATACCTCGGGTTAGATGGTGTTGTCTTTTACCTCTCGAAGGTAACTTATTGACTCAAAGATAGACTGATGCACCTTGGTATCCCTATGATCAACAGGTGTACGTTAAGTGAAAGGAAGTGGCTCTACAGAAAAACAAAAACACTTATTACTGACGGTAACAAACCATTGGTAGAAGTTTGAACACCGTCAACGATAGTTTCATTGACCCCGTTAGAGTAGAGAATGTCGTTGATACATCCACTGACAAGTGAGCAGGACCGTTAGTAAATCGTACACCTCCAACGATAGTATCATCAATCGTCAGTGAAATTCCATTATTTATTGACGGAATAGACAGTCAGTAAAAATGTGATTTTTAATAACAACATACGTAACCGTTCATAAATGGTTGGACAATTACTGACGGATCTGTTGGTAATTATATTTATACCAACATGTTTGCACCATCTATTCGTTGGTTGTGCTTTTTGATTTCCTTGAGAAAATCTGTTGCAAGTAAATTAAATTCAATGTGAAGTTGCCATTTTGTGCACCTCCATGATCTTTTCTCTTGGTAGAGGAAGAAGTTTGCTTCTATTGGGGGAAGAAATGCTGACGTATGTTTTTTTTTTTTCTTTTGATTCTGGAAGGAAAGGAATGAGAGAATCCATAGTAGAAAGAAGACCATCTATTCAGTTACATGCAAATCCATGTGGAAAGATTTTCAATTATTTGTGAATAATGAAATGAAAAGGGTTAGTGGTTCAGATCTGGCATTCGTCTAGATCCTAGACTTCGTTTGAGGTATGTTTATTATGTTTGTGAATGTATATGCTGGAACTCTAGTGATTATCAAGAGTGGTCATTTGCAGGAGATCAATGAATCAAGGCGATTCATTATGCAGTTAATTCGTTAGCTTGGTTTGCGGACGAATGCTTTCATTTCATTTTGAATCAATCGCCCTCTCCTACAGCTTCTGTTATTATTATTATTATTATTATTATTCTTTTTTGTTATTGCTCCCGTCTGGTGGAGAGATCATTTCATGAGAGATATTAGAGAAAGGAAGGCTGTGATTGCAAAAATGGAGAGATCCTCGTTTGCGTATAAAACATGAAAAACAAGTCAGTCGTATAAAACGTGAAAAAACGTGTCTTTTAAAAAAGCAAAAAAAAAACATGAAAAAACACATATAAATTGCATTTTTTCGTGTTTTTTATATTTTTATTAATTTTTATTTTTTTTTAATTTTTAGGATTTAAATGTGTTATTGAAACTTTTTAAAAATTCACCGAGATTTTTCCGAGATATACAATTTTTGCCATATTATACCTGAGAAATTCCTTGCCGTATAGTACCCATATACTACGTTGGGTCTTAGTCAGGACCTCGATAGGAGATAATATACTCCTCAATTAGAGTGTTGCACTCCCACTGTTTATAGTTTAGAAGAGTAGCATCCATGGAAATCAAACAAGTGACCCACTTTCAAGCATTCGCCTCTATGACTAGCTATGCTATGCCCCTTTGAGACATAAAGAGTTTGACCAATTGGTAGTACATCAACAAAAACATGTTGAAGTTGTTAATTTCCTTCATTTAACTGCCGTTTCTTATACAATTTAAGCGGTTAAGTAAAACAAATCTAAAGTTGAGCATGTTTGCTGAACTTTTGGAAAACGAAGAAGGGCCTTGGGCTGCAGTCAGGACCTAGATAGGATAAAGTATGCTCATCATCTAGAGTGTCACACTCTCACCATTTACGTTTAAGGAGAGTAGCATATATGAAAATCGAACGGACAACTCACTTTCACACATTTGAGTGTGTGATACTATGCCCCTTTGAGGCATAAAGCGTTTGATCGATTGGTATTACAGCAAGAAAAGCATGTTTAAGTCATTAATTTCCTTCATTTAACTGCTGTTTCTTATGCAATTTAAGGGGTTAAGTAAAACAAATCAGACAAGTTGAGCATGTTTGCTGAACTTTTGGAAAAAGAAAAAGGCCCTTCTGTAACCCGAACTGATTGCTTTAAGCTGCTGAGTTGCCCTTTACCCAGTTTCCATTTGTTGCAATTTGTTTGATTTGTCTTCTTGGTTCGTCTGTTCTTCTTATACAGTAGCAGGTAGGGCTGAACAACAAGTCAGAGTTTGGGCTCGATGAACTCACTCAACCGGTTAACAATTTCAACTTAGATTGAGCTGTTAAAAGAGTCGAGTTCAAGTTACAGGAACTCAACTCGGCTTGGCCGTAACGAGTTTAGGAAATTATGCTAAATTTTTTCAGAATTTTACTACACAGCCAGCTGTTGGCGTGAGTCTTTCAGTCTGTCGAGCTTAAAAATTGTCAAGTTGGATCTGGACTTGGTTTATCAGGTCCAGCTCGAGCTGACCATTGTGAAGCTTTGAATTGAGCTCGAGGCAAGTGATCGAGGAGTTTAGTGGTGCTCATGAGCTCAACTCGACTCGTGTTTAGCATTACCAGCACGGTTGTTGCGGAAAAAAGAGGTTGTTGCGGAAAAAAGAAAAAAAAGCCTCACTTCTCTCCTTTATTTTCCTTAATTTGTTGATTTAGCTCCCTTTGGCCCCTCTATACAAAGTCCATAGCTCTTTTAATGAGCAGGGCTCATGTTAAATGTTTGAAATGTTTACACCTCATGTTCTAGCACTTGAAGAAGTTAATTTGATAAAATTAACTTCGTTTTTTAAATTGAAGTTGAAGAATTATGTCCAAGATTTCTGCCTTGGATGTTAGATTGCCTGCCTCTTAATTTAGTTAAGCTAAGTTAAACCATTGGCCACTCCGATATATTAGAACATTGGGTGGGTCTTAAATCAAGCTCACATTATTGTGCTTTTGTTATCCGTTGACATCCTTAATAATATTTATGTTTCTCTTTTTATTTGATTTCCCAGCACAGTTTTTTTTTTTTTCTTTTTCCTTTTCCTTCACATTTTGACATTTCTAGGATTAAGTTTTTTCGGATCATTAATGGCTAAAGCTTATTTGGCCTCCGTTTTCCTCTTCTTATTTTCTGTTTTATGTTGATTTTCAGCACATTTTAGTATAGATTAAAGGCATTTTAGATCAGTGGTTTATTCTACTTCATTTATACAATGTATATTCCTTTTATATATGATTATATATGTAACATGTTTGGAGGAGAAGAGAAACCAGCCGGCAACCTCTTCATTGCGCTAGCTGGTCAATCTTCTTTCGCCCAACCACTAACATAGTTTGGTAAATAGTGTATATATATATCCTGTTTAGTAGGAGAAACTTTTTGTCATAATCCATTGGGTTCAAAATAGTGGCTGAATAAAGTCTTAGGGAAACAATGTAAATGATAAGGATCGAGTGGTGAGATGTGCAACATGGCTAAGTTTTGCTATCCATTTTGGCAATAATAGTAATTTGTTAAGATTTAATATCTATCTGGGCGACCTTTATAATTGGGTAATATTAATTTGTCTTTAATGAGGCGATGAATTGTTTCCATTGTAGATGGACCAAGTAAATCAAATGGCTAGAGAAAATGGAAACATTGGTGAACATGATAACTTTGCAGGATTTTATTGCTAACTAAGTTGCTAACTGAGTTGCCGTGTGCCAGTCGCGAAGGCCATCTTTGGATCTGGATATGTATTAAGCATGCAAGGGTTTGGATTTTGGAACCGAATATGTTGGGAGTTCCATCAAAAGCAAGTAGGGTACAGCNTTTTTTTTTTCTGTGCTCACCCGGGCCATGGCCCGGGCGAGCCCCCCCTCCCTCCGCCCCTGGTAGGGGCGGAGCCAGGATTTTTTCTAGAGTCGGGCCAAGACGGTTCGTGGGTCGGGCCAAGAGAAGCGATGAGGAGCGACGGGTTGGGCCAAACTAAAAAAAAAAGATTTTTTCAATACAATTTTTTTTTTCTGCACTCAGCCGGGCCATAGCCCGAGCGAGCCCCCCCCCCCCCCCCCCAGGGCAGAGCCAGGATTTTTTCTAGGGTCGGGCTAAGACTGTTCGTGAGTCGGGCCAAACTAAAAAAAATTGATTTTTTCAATACAATTTTTTTTTTTTCTGCGCTCACTCGGGCCATAGCCCGGGTGAGCCCTCCTCTCCCTCCACCCCTGATAGGGCAGAGCCAGGATTTTTTCTAGAGTCGGGCCAAGACTGTTCATGGGTCAGGCCAAGAGAAGCGATTATGAGTGACAGGTCGGGCTAAACTAAAAAAATTTGATTTTTTCAATACAATTTTTTTTTTCTGCGCTCATGTGGGCCATGGCCCGGGCAAGCCCCCCCCCCCCTCCCTCTGCCCCTGGTACGGGCGGAGCCAAGATTTTTTCTAGAGTCAGGCCAAGACGGTTCGTGGGTCGGGCCAAGAGAAGCGAGCGACGGGTCGGGCCAAACTAAAAGAAAAAATTTTTTTCAATACAATTTTTTTTTCTGCGCTCAGCCGGGCCATAGCCTGAGCGAGCCCCCCCCCCCAGGCAGGGCAGAGCTAGAATTTTTTTTAGGGTCGGGCCAAGAGAAGCGACGGGTCGGGCCAAACTAAAAAAAGTTGATTTTTTCAATACAATTTTTTTTCTGCGCTCACACGGGCCATAGCCCGGGCGAGCCCCCCCCTCCCTCCGCCCCTGGTAGGGGCGGAGCCAGGATTTTTTCTAAAGTCGGGCCAAGAGAAGCGATGAGGAGCGACAGGTCGGGCCAAACTAAAAAAATTTGATTTTTTCAATACAATTTTTTTTTCTGCGCTCACCCCGGCCATAGCCCGGGCGAGCCCCCCTCTCCCTCACCCTTGACAGGGCAGAGCCAGGATTTTTTTTAGGGTCGGGCCAAGACTGTTCGTGGGTCGGGCCAAGAGAAGCGATTATGAGCGACGTGTCGAGGCAAACTAAAAAAAATTGATTTTTTCAATACAATTTTTTTTTTCTGATTTTGGCCATGGCCGGGGAGGGCCCCCTCCCTCCGCCCCTGGTAGGGAGGGAGGTTGGTTGGTGAAAAGTGAGAATGTCGGCATAATGTGGGCCGGTAAGAAAGACATGGACGTCGACAGACTCCACACAACTCCCTGCAAGGGAAATAAATTATACCCAATTATATTTTGGATCTGGACTCCCTTTACTGTTAAAACCAGATAAAGATAAGGCCGTCAGTTTTGTTTTTGAAGTTTGCTAACCTAAGTTTATATCAGTGATTTATTAGAGGAACACATAGAAGCGGAAAGCCTTACATTTCATGATATTTTCATCCTCGTGGAAAGCCTTACATTTTCTCCCATGCGGTGCTGACGCAATGCCGAGGAGTTTTTGGCCACCAGTAGCACATCGGAGGCAATGATGGGCCACACCGCCGCGTCCGTCAGCCGTTCATGTTCAATCGATCAATCCAATACAAGCTTATGTGTTCCTCTAATAAATCACTGATATTTCCCCCTTTAGTTTATGGGTCACACAGCCATGGCTGCTGCTTATTCTATCTTATGCTTCTCTCCTCCTCTTCTTCCTCTTCTCATTCTTAGTCTGCACCTCTATTGCGTTATCTCAGATGTCTGCCTTCCACGTGAGGACTGCAGTAAAGACTTTCCTATTCTTTGGCCCTTCACCTATGTCGATGGTCCTCCTCCTAATTGTGGCATCCATATCATATCATGCAGTGGAGGTATCACAGATATTTCTCTCTTCAACCAAACTTTTCCTGTTAGGAATATCTCGTACATTGAGGGCAGAATTGACATAGATTACGATCCTAAGGTCTTTCTGGATTACTGTGGGAGATCTGCCATACACAATCAAATTATAACATTTTAATTTGATTTTTTTTTTTTTTCTGCACTCACCTATGTCATGGCCCGCCCCCCACTCCCTCCGCCCCAGGATACAGCTACCACACATACCACATTAAAAATTTCAAAAAATATGACCAACTATAGCATGGAACAACAGAAGAAACTTCGGGACCGAGTACACATACATGGGATTACAGGTATGAACTATTAATGTCTTTTTTTTTAATCAGTTTCGACACGCACCGTTGGTGTTCAGGGCGAGAGCCAAAGCTTTCCCTTTTCTTCTTTTTATATCTCTGATTTGTTAGTTATAGACTCGGATCTAATGGTTTTTGTCACACCCTTGATGTTCTTCTTCATATATATTGGATTTGTTAGTTATAGACTCGGACCTAATAAGGGTACCATGTTTGAGCGCAACACTTTTATGTGTTTGTCGGGCTCTCCTTCAAACCTTTCTTTAGGTACAGATCTTAAATCCAAAATTTTATAAAAAAAAAAAATGGTGTCTTGAGATGTTATCAATTTAACATACTAAGAGTCTCAATGACAAGGATTCTAAATTCAGGCTTAGATGGCAAAAGGTATGAATTTAAGACCAGATGAAAAGATGATATGATCCATGAATCTCAAATCTTGGATCACGTGACCTAAAAGGGCCGAATAATCATTTCACCTTACAAAGGTTGCATTAAGGGTATTTACGTACTTTGCTGTTCCCTGCGCTGCAGGCCTCTCTCCAGAGTGAGTCTGGCATGCAATGACGAGAATGCCCCTACTTGATTCTTGTTGGTCTGCTGGAGGCATAATGACGCGGATCGCCCTTGTGTTGCATAACACATCGCTAGGACAAAAATGGGCATTCGAAGCAAGGGTGGGTATGGGGCCGGGCCAGCCTGGTTTCCTTTGGCTCATTTAAATTAAAAAATAGTTTTAATTATAAAATAATATTTTTAATATAAAATATATTTATTAAGAATAAAAAATATTATTAAAACAACAAAATAAATTTTTTTTTAACTTACCGGGCCAGGCTGAGCCGACCCGAGCTTGGCTGTCGGGCCCGGGCCTGTCCCCCGTCGGGATTTTCCCAGCCCATACCGGGTCCGACCCCAGCCTTAATTCGAAGAGATAAGAAGCTCATATCAATCGGTTCTTTAACTAAATTAGTCCGGCTGTTGAGCCAACCTAATTGAGAGAAACCTTAGTTTTATAAAAAGCCAATTCTTTTAATAAGTTTTGAACACTTTTTGTCACTCAGAGAAATCTTAGTTTTATAAAAAACCAACTCTTTTAATAAGTTTTGAAAACTTGTTTGTTTGTTAAGTAAACTTAACAGGCAGCCCAAAACTGATTTTCTGTGAATAACTTGAAGATAATGGTCAAGTTTTTCAATCCCAGTTATAAAACAGGTTTTGTCAAAACTGGGTGAGCATCCCAACATATCAAACATTTGGTTTTGGAGGAAAAACTTTAAACGCCCACACAGAGCCTTTCTATCTAAATGAAAATGCAATCTTCAAAACACTTTTGACAATAGTTAAAGCGTAACGTGTGGCATGAACCGGAGGTTTATTTAATTTTATTAATTTTGGGACCTCCAATTTTTTTCCGCTGGGGTTTNTCTAACAGGAAACGTTTCAAGTTCTCAATATTTCCAAAAAGATGGCCTTTACCCCAATTTTTGGGTTAGAAGAATGATAGGTACACTTCTGTACAAAACGAGTTTCTATGTGAGTTTGACTAAATTGCACAGGTTCCTTTTACCACAGGTTCCTTTTACATTTTCCTTTTCAAAATGCTTAGCTACTTCGAGCATTTCCCTGCATAGGCTTAATCTTCGAGATCAATATTGATATATACCATAAATTTCAGTTCATTGGATATTTGCAAGTTATTATAAACACCAGTTGAAGAGTCGAATCTCAAAAGCAAAGTTGTCTTTTCTTTCTGCTGTTGACAATCATCCCTAGAAGTCGGATCTTTTCCATTATATCTTTTGTTCTTTGCTGATATTTTTGTAGTTTCTGTTTCTTTTTTTTTTTTTAAATGCTTGTTGTCAATATTTCTTTATGCAACTATGCATCTCTTATTCTTGAGAATATGGTGTGGTTGCACCACTTTGCATGCCCTTTTTGTGATGAGAGAAGTTTCAAGGGCACTTGCAGTAACAAAGAGGTGAAGGTCAAGGGACTTTTTGTTAGCCCTAAACATGTATACAATTTACATCTGAAGTGTGAATCCTTTATGCATTTGAGGCCACCAGCAAGTGGAACAGATAGTTTCTGCTCTAATATGCTTCTATTCATGCAGTGCTTCAAAGGCCTCCCTACAAACTGTTAGAAAGTTTACAGATTACAAAACAATGTGTGTGTATTTCCCACTTTTATTCTTGCAGTATTTCATATCTTAGAAATGTAAGGACACCTGTCAGTCTGTCACCCAATATATGTCTGTTTTCACCAGCAAGAAACAAGCCTAGTGAAAAGTACTAAGATTGGACATATGTGCATGTATGTGTATATGGGTCTATATGTTTGTATGATATACATATGCAGGTTATTGCTAACTACATTTGGTGAATGAAACAAACATCTGAAAGCAAGATCCGTAAATGTGATGAGCGTTTTTCAAGAAAAAATTTTCTTGAATGTTCACAACTTCACATCATTCCGTGATAGTGCTCTGGCTTAGAGTTTATGTGTTTGGCTATATGAATCAAACTGTCCATTTTTTCTGTGTAGGAGGAGGTCTCCAAGGAATATGTGGGAACTACTAGTGGAGTGTGTTTGGAGGTAGATTTCTCTCTCTCTCTCTCCCCCACACACACACACGGATACACACATACACAAAGGGGAAGGGTAATCAAAGTTTCAGGTAATGTTTGCTTATTTTTTGATCTTCTTCTATCTCCTGTGCATGTAGAGATTTCTTTCATGGCCTTCCTAATATAGATAGTTCTAAAATAAAACATGCTTTGACCAAGTAAAAATTTGGTTAATGCCTTAAAAGTTTGAAAAGTAGAAATTCCAGATTGTCTTTGTGAACTTCAATTTATCTGCATTGTAAATCTAAGACGTAGTATTTTGAATTGGAGATTTTGTTGATTTGTAAAATTTTGTTGTATCAGGAGCCTGTAGATAATATATCCGTGACTGACAAGAAAAAATCGTTATTGGTGGATATGGGCTTCCCCATAGATGAAATTGCCCTTGCAATTGGAAGATGTGGTGCGTGTACAAATTGGTGTTTCTTTTTTGTTTTCTTATTTGGCTGCAGTATGATGTCACAACTGATAGTAAGTGTCTTCCCTTCTTTTTATCTGTAGAAAACAATGTGTAGTTGGGGACATGTTTTCTTTTTGGTCTGATTGATACTGCCAGATTCCCAATCATTTTGGCTGCTATGATCATCAGAGCTTCTTTATGTAGCTTAAATATCTTATGTTTCTATAGGTATCAATACTGTATGAGTGAAATTATGTTGAGCTGCTACTCTATCAAAGATGTTCTCTGAGAGGTACTGTTAGGTTGCGCTCGAGATGTTTTTGTTTAATGTTACTTCTGTTTACCTTGTGATTTCATTGTTTTTTGTCAAATTATAGAAGTTTTTCTGTCTCCATGGAATGTAAAATCAGAGTTAGGCTTCAGGTTTCTAGAATCAAGGTTTCTGTGGCCTGCTGTAGTATTTGGAAGATCAATTTTAATTTGATAATGAAGAGATACCAGACTACATGTTCCATGGTTGAATCCATTTCTTCTAAGCTCTAGAAGCATATCTCTGATTAATTGACATCTAGTTCTGCATCCATTTTTGCCCCATATAAAATTCAATAAATCAATGTCTTAACTTGTGTTATGTAGCTTCCAGGTGCTCCGTTAGACGTGGTTTTTACCATGTAGCCTAAGTAGTCTATGTGGTGTGTATTTTTGTTGTCAAGGGCATGGTAAGTTTTCTAGAAGCATTATATGTTAATACTGTGAAAGTGGATTTAGACGGATTTAGACACATATTACTTGTGTTATATGCTGTTATTGGGATAATGCATCTCTCTAAAGTAACCTTTACTATGCTTTTGAGGGTTGCATAATCAACATAGGACATATTCTGCTGCTTCCTTGAAATCAGTATGTTGAAATATGTTGTATTGGGACCGGATCCATATCTGGATCCGGATCCCTTGGGTGCGGGTACCGAGGACGGCTCGGTACCTTAGGCGGCTTCTCCCCTCTCTCCTTTATATTCTCACTTATGTGTAATTGTTGAATTAAGTGAATAAGAATTTTCTCTCCTAGAGTTGCGGTGTGCCCCTAGGTTAGAGCTTCCCCGTGGTTTTTTCCTCGTTCTGAGGTTTTTCTACGTACATCGTGTGTTCGTTCCTTGGTCTATTCTTGTGGTTTGTGTTTCTACATGGTATCAGAGCCGCCGTATGCGATCTATTGGTTTTTTTCGTCGTGATCTCGCCGTTCGTGTTTTCCGCGCCGTTGTCTCGGGATCCGTGCTGCCATCTAGGGTTCTGTACCATCGCCTCGGGATTCGTGCCGCCACTAGGGTCCGTACCACTGCCTTGGGATCCGTGCACACCGCCGTCTCGGGATCCGTGCTGCCATCTAGGGTTCCATGTCATCACCTTGGGATTCGTGCCACTGCTAGAGATCCATGCCATCACCTTGGGATCCGTTGGTTCAGAATCCGTGCCGCTGCCCGGGATCCGTGCCGTCACCTTGGGATCTGTGCACGCCTTCACCTCGGGATCCGTGCGCTCGCTTAGGGTTCGTGCCGCTGCGCCAAATACCACCGTCGCCATTGGTGACATCGCCAGTGTCACCCTTTGCACCGTCGACTTGCTTTCCGGAGAAGAAGGAAGATATGCGTGCTTAGGCGCTTCCTAAGCTTGCCTCCCCCTTTTACATCACTTCCTAGGGGTCTTTTGCTAATCCGGTGAAGTGCATCCGCCTCTAATCTGCATTTTCTTGNGAGTAGGAATCGCTTCCGTCGAGCGATATCGACGATTGTTTCCCCCAATCGACTTTGTGTACACTCTTGGGGTTGATTGGGCATCCGGTGACGATATTACCTCTCTCTTTATCGTTCCTTTTTTTAAATAGAACTTGATTTTTCTCTCGTTCTTGTGATTCTATCCAAGGATTTTACTGCCCGTTGGTGACCGTGATGGTTGAAAAGATGACTTCCAAGGTCGGTGATTGGATTGTTGATAGCGGAGCTACGCATCATATGACCGGGGATCCTAAGTTGTTTCAAGAATACAAATTGTCTTCCGAGCAGCAACGCGTGTCTATGGTCGATGGGTCCTCTATTTCTGTGGCTGGAAAAGGGAGTTTGTCCCTGTTGAATAAATATCTTCTTCGGAATGCTCTTCATGTTCCCAATATTCCTGTGAATCTGTTATCTGTCAGCAGTATTACCAAAGAACTCAATTACAATTTAATATTCTCTGCTGATCGGTGTTTTCTGTAGGACTTGGTGACGGGGACGAAGATTGAGATTGGTTCGGTTATTGATGGACTCTACAGACTGCCCGTTTCACAGACTTCTTCGACTACACGGCTAGGAATGTGGAACAAGACAGTAAGTTGGGGGGCAGCCCTGTGATAGAACAGTCTCGCGATCATTTGTTTGGTCAGGTTTACAGCAGAAAGCAGAAGGATGTGATGGAAGTTGTAGATGCTGTCAATCCCAATCTTGTGAGCACCCCGGATAATCCAAGTCCAATGAATGATGATCTCCCTATTGCCCTACGTAAAGGCACCAGGTCATGTACTTCTCATCCCATTCAAAGATTTGTCTTTTATGCCAAGCTTAGTAAAGATTATAAGTGCTTTATTACATCTCTTTCTATGGCCGTTGTTCCCAGGACTGTAGAGGATGCCAAGAAGGATCCTAAATGGCTTCAGGCCATGACTGAGGAGATGGATGCCCTGGCAAAGAACAGTACGTGGAAGGTTGTTGATATTCCCAAGGGAACTCACTTAGTTGGTTCCAAGTGGGTGTTTACTGTGAAATACAAACCAGATGGGACAGTTGAACGCTATAAAGCTCGCCTCGTTGCGAAGGGGTTTAGCCAGAAATATGGGATAGACTATCTTGAGACCTTTGCCCCAGTTGCGAAATTGAAAACTGTGAGAGTTATCTTAGCTCTAGCAGTACAAAAGAAGTGGAACATAGATCAACTAGATGTTAAGAATGCCTTCTTAAATGGTAACCTGGAGGAAGAAGTATATATGAACATGCCGCCTGGATATGCGCAAGATGGAAAGTGTTGCTACCTCAAGAAAGCATTATATGGCCTAAAGCAGTCTCCTAGAGCGTGGTTTGAACGACTGAGGGTTGTGATGAAAAAGAATGGTTATAAACAGGGAAATG
>JAANDH010001399.1:85517-96255 GCA_011799765.1 Nymphaea thermarum
ATGAAGTCTGAAGATCAAGTTGCCGATGTGTTGACAAAATCTTTATGTACATCTCAATTTGAGAAAAATGTTAGCAAGCTTGGCATGTTTGACATGTATGCCAAGCTTGAGGGGGAGTGTTGAAATATGTTGTATTGGGACCGGATCCATATCTGGATCCGGATCCCTTGGGTGCGGGTACCGAGGACGGCTCGGTACCTTAGGCGGCTTCTCCCCTCTCTCCTTTATATTCTCACTTATGTGTAATTGTTGAATTAAGTGAATAAGAATTTTCTCTCTCCTAGAGTTGCGGTGTGCCCCTAGGTTAGAGCTTTCCCGTGGTTTTTTCCTCGTTCTGAGGTTTTTCCACGTACATCGTGTGTTCGTTCCTTGGTCTATTCTTGTGGTTTGTGTTTCTACACTGTAAATATTTCAAAGTAAAATGACTATTGCATTAGTTCATCTCATACTTTCTGAATTGATTATTTTAAGCCTGTTTTCATTTATTTCTTTGGTTGAAATATGTTTCCCTGTTTAGTTCGTTATTGAATTTGATTTATCATCCCAGGTGAAAATGCTTCAATTTGTGAACTGGCTGATTCAATCTATGCATATCAAACACACCAAGAAACACATGCTTCTCGTTCCGACTGTTCACCACATTTTGTTCACTATTCTTCAGAAGAGGATGAGGTATAGCTATTTTCTGGTGAACCACTTTGTGTTTTAACTAGTGCTTGTGAATATTGTGAGAATTGTCTTAGATCAAGTTGCTCTTTCAGTGTGACTGGGAGTTACTGGATAGCAACATCCCAGGATATGATGGAAGAACAAAATGGATTGGTGAGTCCTCTTCTTGTGGCACAAAGAGAAAGTATAGTGCAGATAAAAGAAACTCCAAAAGTTCACAACATTGTGCTTACTATTCTTCAGAAGAGGATGAGGTATAGCTTTCTGTACTGGTCAGCCACTTTATGTTTTAACTATTCCTTCTGAACATTGTGAGAATCGTCTAAGATCAAGTTGCTTTTTCAGTGTTACCGAGACGCGATGGATAGTGACATCCCAGGACATAATGGAAGAATGAAAGGGATTGGTGAGTCCTCTTCTTGTGGGAGAAAGAGAAGGTATAATGCAGATGAAAGAAACTCTAGTTTAAAGAGGCAAAGAGGTTACGACCTAGATGACAATGCAGTAAGATCACATCTCTGGAAGACTTCTAATCCTATGACTGGGTTTGGCCTTCCCAATGAGCCAAATGTTAGAAGGTTCAGAAAGCTTCCTGATATTGTCATAGGACCTCCATTTTTTTATTATGAAAATGTCGCTTTGACGCCAAAAGGAGTATGGGAAACAATCTCCCGTTTTTTATATGACATAGAACCAGAATTTGTGGACTCTAAGTATTTCTCAGCAGCTGCTAGGAAAAGAGGATATATCCATAATCTTCCAATAGATAACAGGTTTCAACTTCAACCAATTCCGCCACTCACAATACAAGAAGCACTACCTTATACTAAGAAATGGTGGCCTTCATGGGACCCCAGAAAGAAGCTAAACTGTATAAATACATGCTGTGCAAGTGCAAGGCTCACTGACAGGCTACGGAAAATTGTTTCTGATTCGGAGGGGACACCTTCTTATGCTGACCAGCAAATTGTACTGGAGCAATGCAGAAAGTGGAACCTTGTGTGGGTTGGCTTGCACAAATTAGCGCCTCTTGAGCCGGACGAAATTGAGCCACTGTTGGGTTTTCCCAAGCATCACACTCGAGGTGGTGGTGTTAGCAGGACTGAAAGGTTGAGGGCACTTGGAAACTCATTTCAAGTGGACACAGTTGCTTACCATCTTTCTGTGTTGAAGAGGATGTTTCCATATGGACTCAATGTTCTCTCTCTCTTCTCTGGCATTGGAGGTGCTGAAGTTGCGCTGCATAAGCTTGGAATTCCATTAAAAAATGTTGTGTCCATTGAAATATCTGAAGTGAGTAGAAACGTCCTAAAAAATTGGTGGAACGAGACTGAGCAGAAAGGCAGGCTGATTGAAATTGCAAATATAGAGCAGCTAACAAGTGGCAAACTTGAAAGCATGATGGGTGCATTTGGGGGGTTTGATCTGGTGATAGGAGGAAGCCCATGCAACAACCTTACTGGTAGTAACAGGGTCAGTAGAGATGGACTCGAAGGAAAGCATTCTTCACTCTTTTATGACTACTTTCGTATTCTGGACTTTGTGCGGTGCACCATGTCCAAGAGCAGATAACATTCAGGTGTGCTGTTTCGTGTACATTTGCTCATCTATTTTGAACTGATATAGCATTATCATCGTCTCTCCTTATTAAGAAATCAAGTTATCATTCATTAGGTTTTTATCTCACATGGTCACAGCATCTGGCTTGCCACACCCACATAGACATGATGCAGGTGCAGCACTATGTATAATATATTTTTAAGTCATATATTATATTTGTTTACTCAATTATGTTTTAGTTTTCTGTACATGAATGCATAACCTTCTTTTACTTACACACACACACACACACACACACACACACACACATAGAGATGCATACATGATCTTGCCACGCCTGCACCTATGCACCCATGTGTGATTATTCTCTTTTTGGTTTATGTGGTTAATGTAGGTGTCGGTTCACTTTATTCACAAGATTGATTTGTGCCGCTGTGGTAACTTCATCTGCCTGATTGCAGGTGTTTCTATCAGTCAGAGGCTAAAGGCCAAGTCCTGCATGGCTGCATCCAACCTGGAAATGGAAGATTGACCTCCCTTCTGTTCATAAATCCATATGCTTGATCGCAGATGTTCCTGATGAAGAACTAAGACTCCCCAGTGTATCTATAATTGATGGTCAGCTTTTTCTGTAGTTACATATTCCTTAAACTTTTGAGTACTTCCTGGCAATTCCAGATCACAGTTTTTTTTTTCCCTCCTTTTGACATATTCTTGACCTTGTAGTCCTCTAATACGATACAGTAATTTGATTGGAATTGCATGTCTGTAATGTTTCAGTGGGCAGTGATCTTCAATTTCTTTCCTACTCTGATACAGAAATCTTTTTATTTTACATTTTCTCTGGCCACTTTTTCCTGTCAGAATTGTTGATGTGATCTTGCTACTTCTTGCCTTCGATTTACTGTGACGGCTGTTCTATCAAAAGATAAAAAGGCTTGTTTAAATAAGTATAAACGCCAGTTGATGCTCAAGGAATTTGAGGAAAATGTATAAAGGCTGCTTATGTAACAAAACTCGTGGGATGACATGTACCGTGCTAGATACAGGTTCCTGGCGGATGAACAGGTTATTTATGCAGTCAAAGAGGCTTCATGTGATGTCATGGCACTAGGCAGTGTTACTTGTATATCTCTAAAGGACCAATTTATTTTGTTTCGGTAGTATGGTTGACAAGATGTTGCTTTCTCAATTGGGAGAACATGGAAATGGTATGCACGTGCCTCTATAGTAGGAGGGACTCGCCCGTCCTGTAAATTGAGTTGTGATGCTATGACTAGTTGCTAGTTTCTGCCACTGCATTTTGCGAGTCACTGTATACGTAATGAACATGTCCCTTAGTTCATAAGCATATTTACACGGTTGTCATGTCCTATTTCAAAGAGCAAATTCATTCTCATTGTTTCCAACCATAGGCACAACAAACGTGTCTTTTTTTTTTTTTCAAAAAATGCTTATAAAACGTGAGAAATATGTCAGCCGTTTAAAATTTTAAAAATGCTTTTTTTTTTAAAAAAAAAAAAGCTAAAATGCAAAAAACGTGTTTGTTTTTTTTTTTTGCTTTTGTTCCCCTATTTTTGTATTAGGTATTTTGTTCATGTTTTTCTAACGTCATTTTCCTTTTTTAGTTTTTGTTTGTTGATTATCTACTTATTTTTTGATGTTTATGTTATTAGATTTTCACTTATTTTATTTTTCCTCTTGTTTAAATTTTTTTAAAGTTTTTACAAATTTACTTATTTCTTTCGTTTTTTTTTTTTCATTCTCACTGTATTATGCTCGGGATAAAACACTAAAACATTTTTTGTAACTATGTTTCAAACTAATTGACTTCAAAATCAGATAACTTGATTTTGCACGTGGGACTGCTAGCTGTTATGGAGAATTCTCACCTTATGGTGTTGCTTTGCAGGCAACTCTTTCAGTGAGTAATCGTTCCCGTTTCATGGTTTAAGAACAGTCTTTCAATCATTATAAACTTGTTATCCATGTGTTCATGTACTCGGAATTGTTCCCCTTGGTTTACCTGGTTATTATTTGTTCATGACTTGTGGTTCTAATTGTGGCTTATGGCCTCGTTAGCCCAATGGTCTGAATTATCCACTTCCATATGCTTTCATAGGGGTTGTTCGGTAAATGGAATACTTTGTAAGTGTTATGTGAATCTGCCCTATAAATTCTTGACAGATTCATAGACACTTAGTTTTTAGCATTTCATAAATCTGCACCAATCTTTGGAGTGGATTCATGAACACTTGCAAAGTGTTCCAACTGTGAAACAACCCCACACAGAGATACGCAGTCCTAGTGTCCTACATAGGCGACCCACATTCTCATTAAGTTGATCTGGAGTTCAATGGCATCCTAATAGAATTGCTTTCTTAGGAATTTGGAGTTTTGTATTCTTCAAGTGAGCGGATATAAATGAGGTTATCTAGGTCATATCATGTCATCCTCAAACCTGATTCACTATAAAACAAACAAAGAAACGTTTTTGGGTAATTACGTTTGCATGCTATTGGAATAAATATTGAATTTTTGAGGACTAGTTGACTCTTATTTTCTATCTTCTGGTGGGCTAGAGTTTTTGAACATGACGAAATGATTAGAACATGGGTGTTGATGTAGGGAAGAAGCTAGTTTTCCTTGTGGGCATAAAACATGGATCTTTTATATATGTAATGCTTTGACTAAGAAAACTCATAGTTTTATGCTGAAAAAGACAATAGAAGTATAAGAAGTTGATCATTGATGAATAGTCTAATATGACCGGCCAGCTTGCCCAAATAAACAAACTTAGATTCTGAGCCAAAATGCCAATAATTTTTGCAGTTAAAGAGTACAGTTGTTCAAGATGCCACGCCCATTCTTCCATGGCCGATTAGTCCCATCCCATTACAGACTTGCTCTACTTCTAGATTGCGGAAGGCATACGTACTTCAATATTCTTAATTTAAAATTCGATTCAAAGGAAAATTTTCCTTGTCCTCTATAGTAATTTAATCACTAGCGAGGTGGGAGGCACGGCCGCAATATTCTAACTTATTGAAATTTAAAAGTTATCTTCGCAAAGAGGCTTTCTGTCTAAGCTTTAGCTGCATCTAAAGATAATGCTGACCTTGGGAATGATGAAGAAAATAAGGAAAGAAGAAAAAATCAAATTCACAGTTCACTACAAACAAATAAGAGAATCAAATGCTAAAAGGTTCATGGACAAAAGATTTCTCATTGTCAGCCAACAATGGCTCCGAACCACTCGATCAGCTATAGACTTCAAGGACTTTCATGGCTCTACTGCTAAATGTCACAGTAAGATTTGAATCCATGATCAGCCATTTACAGACAATAGGATCCTCCAACATCTTGTTCTAAGAAGAGCGACTATATTTTAGATCATCATTGGCATCTCCCTGGTGTCTAGCCACCAATTTTTAGGACTAATCCACTAAGTATTTCATAGGTTTCCACTTGCCACCCCACTTTAGAAACAGGTGGGCTCAATCATGTTGCTCCCTGTTCATTCCATCACTAATAATTGCGGCGACAGCCTCCCACTTCCTGATGGAACCCCTGCTTTTTCCTTTCCTTGAATATTCCTCAGGTCAGCATTGTTACAGTCGATGAACAGAAACAAAGATAAATGCTGTTTTCAGTACTGAGTCAAGCTCTAAACATTACGGGTGTTGGACTTGAAACTTCTAGGTTGAAGGAGGTCAAGAGCTTAAGACTCGATGCATACCGTTAGTTATAAACTGGTAAGAGTGTATAATTCTGAATACATGAATTATGTTTCAGCATAGCCTCAAGATTATTGCACAAATGTGACTATGTTGCAAAGAAAACGCCAACATGGTTGTCAATCATAACATGACAAACAAGTGCGTTATGTTCTGCGCCTTGGTTTCTTGTTTTTTTGGGACTTTTCTGCATCTTTTGCTTGAATCTCAAGCTGGCAGCTGTAACTTTAGTGGTTAGGGAGACCAACTTAGTGGCTTGGAGTTGTTTAACTTTAGAGTCTAGCTGCATAAAGGTCCCATTTTCTCTTGGAAATCCAACACCCTTTTTCTATCCCTGTTTATAGTGGCACAACTTCTCTTGCTTCTTTTACACATGCAGACAAGCACCCACAAAAACACACAAGATATGTAAGCGCATACATGCATGCACACACATACGTGAGTGCCTTGGTGTATTTGGAGGCTTCTTATTTTCACCATGAAAGAAAGACGATCAGGGAGGGAATCGCAAAAGAAGATTGCCATCTGACAAGCTTTTTGTCAATCATCGTGCTCTGTGTGTTGAAAGAGGGGATTGGTGCTGAAGCTTTTCAACCGTGGTTAAGCTTTTTAGGGGCCTTCATATCGCTTAGATTGTCCTTCCTAGACTCTTTGCTGAAAACAAGAGAGCAAGCAACTAATAGTTACACATTAAACAATAGTAGTATCATGCATTACGATGAAAGGGTTGCTTTATCTTTGGGATGAAAAACTGCTGATGGGTAGGCCGCCTATATCGAGGAAACTTGTCTGCTTATCGAAGCACCTAGAACAAATTATGAAGAAATTAGCCAGTACATCACAAATCAAATCTCACCATACTCTCTCTCTCTCTCTCTTTGTTTCTTACAAAAAAGGTAACCACACTCGAGTACAGAAAATTTGTTGCTTGCCCAGTGACGTAAAGCCTGGAAGCTGATGGCCTCACCTCCAAGGATTATATCATTATACCTATATCTGCTTGTAAGGGGGTTGATAACCACAAAATCGAACACATATATATGTATCTGGTCGCGTTCATGCACATTGTCGGGCAACATGAACAACAAACAATAAGTTGTTGAAGATTGGGACAAATTCATATGACAATTTGATACTATCCCCATTACCAAAGGATCCTTTTGAATTGTTTGGTAACAGTAGTAATGTTACTGTTCAACGATTTTGCCTCAAAAAATGAGGCAGATTCACGAAACATTTGTTACAACCTTCCATGAGTCTAATACATTTGTTGCCGAAGATTCAGTTGCCAAACAGCCTCTTAATGACTTGAAAAACTTGAGAATTAGCCTTGAAACTGGAAAACCTGTACTTTAGTTAGCCTGACGGAAGGATATATTATTAGGTTCCCGTGCTTTAACGTCATACAAAGTTGTACAGGTAACTCGAAAAAGATGGTGAGCATGGGCACTAAAGAGAAAAGAATTAGATGAAGACACAGAATGAAAAGGATCTCCGAAGGATCCTGAAAGATATTGGCACGATGAAAAGTACTTAATCGCCTCCGCACATCTCAAGTGCTGGAACTCTTTGTGATTTGGTTTGTCCCTTCGATTTCCACTGTTTCCCATGCATAAATTTTCTTGCGAGCTGAAAAACTTAATCTCTCTCTCTCTCTAAGTGATCTCGAGTCCAGTCATTTGCTTTCTACCTATAGGTGAAATTGAACCACCACAATTTGACTGATCATCTTTTCTTTGTCAAGGGTTCTGTCCTATAATAGGGCTGCTTCTTTATTGCTTAAAATGGTCTAGCATAAGGTGCGTCGCTGTTCGATTACTGTGAGTGCTACTTCACGATAACAAAGAAGAACAGGTGTGCGATATCCCACCCAAGTCCCAACAGAAATCAGACCCCAGGGGCAGCTATTTGATCTGTTGCAGACGAGATGGAGCCTGAATGTTGGAGGATAACCGCGCCTGTATCTGAACAAAGCCATTCACAAGGCGTTGAAGGATGCCATATTCATGGTCTGCATCCTTTGCCTCAAGACAGCAGCCACAGGCTCCTTCTGAGCAACAGGGGAAGACTAACAAGAGCTTGATTCACTTGATCAAGGAGTTGGAGTTAAAAACCTCCAAGTTGAATAGAGTTGTGCCTCTATAGGCACAATTTGGTAAAGCTCTACTCCGGCCCAGTTCATCAATAACAAGGCAAAAGCAGGAGGAAAAATTCAACTGAGTTCCTGAAGAAACCTGGGCTTCTCTTAATAACTAGTGAAAAAAAGAATGCTGGCCAGGAACCGCAACTTCACGTACTTGGTCGTTCACATTTATTGTAGAACACATTCTTGGATTGCAGCAAATTCTTGCTTTTATTCAAACAAGTCAATTATGATCATAATCGTCACTGCACACGCACACACACACACACACACACACAAAATCACCACTCTTTGTGGGAGCCACTGAGCAAGAGATATGATATACAATCCAATCATTTCACCTAAAACTCATTGTATATTGTAGTCCTATGAATGATATGTTATAATTTGCTTCCCTTTCTCTTTAACTTTTCATGTTAGTGCTGGCTGAAGTTTCATCCAATGCGATGAGGGATGGCATATTCATTCGTCCCCTTCAAGTTGCTAATCTTCAAGAGCTCCATGTCTCAACACTCATGGGCCACTTTGTGGGACCCTCCTCAATCTCATCATTCTCCGCGAGCAATCTGACAAAGAATCTCCTAAAATATAATATAACAGACAAAAACTGAACAGTTCCGTAGGATCGGTTGTCTGACAATGGAGGCCAGCTTCACATCTAACCAGGATGAGGTAGGTGAAATTTAAGGTCTTTCTAGGGAAGCTCGGACTCATGACTATACCACGCCCTGCTTTTTCAAGGCTTGGTGCATCATGTTGGACGCATGTCTCCTTGAATGCACCTTCGTCAGGTCCAATTTTCTCTGTGATTATCATGCAAATGAATTACTATCCATATATATACTTGCAGTTCCATATATTGTTGTGATTAAATGAAGATTCTTAACATAATTTTTCCGTTGATAATGTGTGAAGATGGAATTCAAGATTGAAAACCTGATTGTGTTAATCTTGATCTGCATATATGCAGCTGCCATTCAGACGGCCTGTGTAGAACTCTGGCACCACTTCGTTGGCATGCATGTAGTCTTTCAATTTTTTAAGCGACAAAAAGATGCAACTACATAAGAATTCATTTTCTTTTAGCTGCAAGCGTCACCAAGAGAGAATCAGCCCCATACTGTTGCTTCATACATGTACCAACTTTTGATACCATTGCAATTAAAATGCATGTATAGTCCGAAGCCTCTAAAGCTCTTGGTGTGTGCACTGAGTAGCCATCCATCGACTTACTGACAACAGCGGCAATTGAACAAGTTCTAGAAATAAGATTGAACACTAAATCTACTCATTGGCTATAATTCCATAAGATATGTAATGGTTGTGAACACAATTTCCACTAAATTAGTACCTTTGATAGAAAAGCATGCATATATGTTGCCCCATCTTGTCACCTTCTGTCCTATCAACATCTCTGTTTAATCATGATGCACTAATTTTTGGTTGAGCGAAGAGGACTTCTGTGATGGGAAAAAGCACTCATTCTACTTGCAAATAATTTTGCGATGATACTGTTTTCTTTTCAATTGTATTATACATGCAGAAAATTTTTCATTTTCAAAAAGATGTATTGATTGATCATATGATCATGACTATGTCTAAGAATTGCAGCCTTTCATTCGCAAGTCCATGCTCGGGCCAGAGAACTTCACCATGCTGACAAGCAATGGTCCTTGTGACCATCATTTTCAACTGTATATACAATAATCGTAAGGCTAGCATAATAAGTGAAGAAGCATTATTTTTTCAGATAAAGCATTATTTTTTCAGATAAGTGAATCACCTCAAGTATTCCAAGAAATAGATATCAACACCATGATCTTCCAACGGTGCTTTTGCATGAGCATACGTTTGGTCAAGCTGGTTAACTGTGGCTGGAAACAATAAAAAAACTGAAAAATGAAGAACACTAAATTTCTGATGAGTTTCAAGTAATGAATGGGAAACTGAATAAGGCTCTTTGAGGTTGAGTTGCTCGACCTGCCAAATTGAGTCAGATCATATGCTTGGAGCAGATGAATTTTGCCCACAGACGTAAAATTTTACCAGATAAACAAATATGAGCGTATCACCAACCAAAGAAATCTTCTCCTTGCCAAAAAGCCTTTTTCATGGCGACATCATTCTTTATTTATTTCCTAGAAGCTGATCTACTAGCTCATGGATTTTACTGTGGGACTTTATGAATCGATTTTTTTGTTGGTCATGCAAAAACTTGCAACCTTTCTGCAACAGAAAAGAGGCCGACTTTAAGGTGTGATTGCGTGCCACGGCACTAAGAAAGACTAGATAAATAATCATTTTGACTTTAACAGGATAAGTTTAATAAAGCATACTTGGAATCTCTGAAATGCAATAGGCTGCTAGCTCAAGAAAACAAGTGCAGTGGATCAGGATGTGCTTTAGAAAAGTTAATCACTGTTAGTGACTATAAAATATGGCATCAATTACTTGTACAGATCCAATAGGCTCACATTTTAGGCATCATATGCTCATGCTTTAGCTGAATAGAAAGCAGTTACGCTTTCTTGATGTTTGCAGTGTATGTACATATATATATATATATATATATATATATATATATATATATATATATATATATATATATATATATATATATATATATATA
>JAANDH010001399.1:96355-124637 GCA_011799765.1 Nymphaea thermarum
AACTGGAAAGCAGATTTGGTGCAACTAAAACTAACAACCCCTCATACCAAATCCGTAGCATTTACAATCCTGCATGTTCTCGGAGAAGAAGCGTGAAATGGTTTATCCTAGACCAACCCTCCGCGAATGAAGACTGCTTGCCAACAGAGCTATACCTGCTCCTCTTCTTTCTGCTTGCTCGTGTGCCTATTTCACAAGGAAAGATGGTAGTTTATGGACTTGATCATGTTCCACATGATCCCTAACTGTAACTTTAAGCTAATCTGAGTTCTGGTTCAACCAGTTCATGTAAGAAAGGCGGTTCAAATGCTTGGGATTTCAGGAACTGTGTTATTTCTGCAGCATGAATTATTGCAGTTGTTCATGAATATGTGGTCATGTTTACCATGATGGTGCGCAATAAATAATTGCCATAAGCTAAATGGAGAGAAAAACATATAATTAACCTGAGTTCTGGTCCAAGTGTGATTAGATTTTCCTTCTCGAGTCCTTTGCCTCTACATGTGCTGTTTGAAAGCCTCTTATCCAGGTTTCGTTCGAGAGTTTTTCTTAAGTTAAGCTCTTAACTCATGGGCAGCAATTGACAACATTATTCCTGCTTTGTTTGATTCACAAGTCCATACCCTGATGTCTGAATATAAATTATATAATGACCAACCCATCGTTCTTTTGGGTCATTCGCTTCTTTTTTTTTTTTTTTAAAAGGCAACCAAGTCATTTGGTTAGAAAGAGGAAAAAAAAAAAACTAAAGCTTGGAAGTCAACAGTAAGATAGCCCATAAGATAAATGTGGAGGAGCTACCAAAGGTTATACATCGTTATAAACATGTAAATGGCCCATAAGATAGGGGTGAATATGGAAACAAGGCAATCCCTTGATTTAATATTCGCAAACACCAAGCCTGTAGAAAAGTACGGAGCAACTTTTCTTTTCATGAAAAAGAGCATGGTCCAAAAGTTAGTTGAGCAATCGGTATCAATAAAAAATGCGGGCATCTTATTAGGTTTCTGTGGTATCCCTTATTTGACCTCCCTCAGAATATTCAGGTTCCGTTCCAGAAAATCCAAGATAATCCGGAACTTCGGTGACAAGCGTTTCCTGTAGCAGTGCCTTGGCCAAGAGACCGTTGAGGTGAGTTTTTCTTTTTCTCCTTTCCCCAAGACAAAGCTCTAAAATGATCTTTTTCGTGGTCTTTGACACCTTTTCGCCGGAATAATTTCAGGCTTTAGTAGGATCTTGTCGAATTCGGAAGCAATGATCGTTTTTACAGGTGTGGATTCGATGTGATAGGATATGGTCTAAATTCCGGAGAAAGTTTGAATTCAATGCAATTTACCTTAACGTCGGCCTCCTTGGAACCATTTTGGCGTGAAAGAAGATTCTAGAGACTCTCAGCTCATAGGGGCGTTTTGGAGATTGCATTATTCATATTCAATTCTATTGCTGGGTTTCTCTGTGAGTTGGTGGAAGTGAGTTGACGAGTGAGGTGTATTTAGCTGTTGCATCACCGAATTCGTCCTCATCCGCAGCAGGGGAAGCAAAGGGGGCTCGCATGGGCCTCGGTCTACTTCAATTTTTTTTATATTTTAAATTTTAAAAAAAAATTATTTATTTTTGTCAAAATTTAAAATCTTTAATTGAGTACTCGTATGCAACTTTCCCCAACAAAATTGTCTGTGAAATTACCATTTATCAAATCTTTCCCACCCTTTTCCTGACTTCACAGAAACCTACTTTTTTCCTGAGGCGAAAATGGTCCATCCAGTGTAGAGTTTTTTTGTTGTATCTGAGCAAATTTTCACTACTTAGTCGTGGATCCTATCATCGTTCCCTTTCATTGGCGACCAACGTGAACTCCAGGAGCTCTTGATGTGTTCATGCTCTCAGCTCTTCGTTCTGTCTTGCCGTCATTGTTCATCTTCCTGCTGAAATCTCACTTGGGTACATCCACTTGTTTCGTAGGAAGTTAGAGAAGCGCCTTTCTCCTGCTCCGTGTCCTTCGTTATGTAATGTAGTCGGTGTTTATCGAGATCAGGTCCTTGCTTCAGTTTCAAAGGCTTGTGGGTAGAAAGTTGTGCTTTTTGTCCTAAAACATCATGTAACTTGGATTATAGTTCTTCATATGTTTATGTTATTTCTAGCATTTGATCCTCTTGTCCTATTGTTTATCTAGATTGACATGGGCGGTTGGGTTGCTACTGGGATTTAGAAAACTAGATTTCAAATTCCAGATGCCCATTATCCTTGAATCGAATTACTAATCTGTTTTGGTCATTTGGTGATCATGGGTGCGCGCTAATTGTTCTCTTGACAACTGCTCTTCCAGTTTCAGAGTGTAACCCGTTTTACCGATTAGGTAGTTATGGGTGGTCGCTAACTTCCTCCAGCTATCCCACTCTCATTCTGGTCCAAATTGCATATTCGTGGATTATCGTGGGTATAAAACATGTAACTTTCTCATCCTCAGATTACAGAGTTTGATTGCTTTGGTTCCTGAGGAACTTAGAGCTTTACATTTTTATGTTTGAGTTCGGGAGCAAGCTGGCAACTGCTAGGAGGTAGGGAAATGGAGGTGTGTTTTATGGAGCTTGTTCGCTAAGCTGTTTGTCTGCTGCTAATGGCGGTTCTGCGCTAATTCTCCTGTAGTTGCCTGATGAAACTTTCTCCTTAGGAATAGTTTTCTCTGCCCAGACATGGAGTCCAAGGAATCAGCAGTGATGACTATATAACCTGATAACAATTCCATTTATTCTTTCGCTATTTAGGATTTAGGTACTGACAGATTTTTCCGTATCTTTCAGATCATAATTCCTATTCTTTATGTAGTCTCACATGTATACAATATTCAGGCGAGGCCATAACTGTAAATACTGTCATGGGCCGAGTCAAGGATCACTTGTCAGAGATATACCTCGATTTCTTTTTCTTTTCTGCTTCCAAATTCTCGATGTGCAAAGCTTCATTTATCTGCCCGTAGCTTTAATATCAGGATGCAAGCGTAGTGGTTATCGTCATCATGCAACTTCCATGTCTCACTTCTTTTCCTAACTTGAATTTCGAATCTCTAGTCGTCTACTTCTTCTGATCCAAACACTATACTGCATAAGTCCATCTCCATTACTTTCTTTCTGTCATCGCTAACCTACTGCAAGCTCACCATGGAGGAAACCTTTGTTCCCCTACGTGGAATAAAAAATGATTTAGCAGGAAGGTTACAGTGCTACAGGCAAGACTGGTCTGGAGGCCTCAATGCTGGGTTCAGGTAAATTCTCTTTAATTCTCGTTAGTCTGATTTAGGTGAAGATTCTAGCTGTATGGTTGGTGAAAATCCTAGTTTTCTTGAATGTCTTGCAAAATATTCCATTGTAAAGTTTCAAAAACATGTACAACATATTCGTGTATTGGCTGCTATTACGAATATGTATATTCATGTACTGATTACTTTCGAGATTGTGTACATACTCATCTATTTGTCAATCTTTCCTTGGATCATTCAGAATCCTTGCGCCTACTACATATATCTTTTTTGCATCAGCAATCCCAGTCATATCATTTGGGGAGCAATTGGAGCGAAATACAAGTACGAAAGTAGATTTTTGTGGATCTTTCTTTTTTTCTTTCTGTATTTTTAAAAGCTATTCCTATTGTTTATCTGTTGTATCTTGATTGCATCTGTGCAACAATGTTCAACTTTGCCTGTGTCAGATGGTATCGTGACTGCAGTTCAGACCCTGGCTTCGACAGCAATATGTGGTTTCATTCATTCTATTTTTGGAGGGCAGCCACTATTGATACTCGGGGTTGCTGAACCCACAGTGCTCATGTACACATTCATGTTCAACTTTGCTAAAGACAGACCTGATTTGGGTCCAAAATTGTTCCTGGCTTGGACAGGATGGTAAGTGACGTACAGTCTATCCTTCATCTATTATCATCGCTGCTACTGACGGCTTTCACGGACACAGGGTTTGCGTCTGGACAGCCTTACTGCTCATCCTGTTAGCTGTTTTAGGTGCTTGTTCAATCATCAATAGATTTACTCGTCTTGCTGGGGAGCTGTTTGGTTTGCTTATAGCAATGCTCTTCATGCAGCAGGCTATTCGGGTAAGCTCTCTGGCATAATATGCATGTAGGTTATTGTCCAGTTATAAATTCTGAAATTCCTGTCTCTACGAAGAATGAGGTATACAAAAGATAATCTCATAATGTATCAGTTTTTGAACTAACATCAAGGAGAACAAAAATGTGACTATACTGTAGTGATAAACCCTCTGGAACTAATGGATGTTTAACAGTGGCGGTAATTCCATGTTTTCTTTCTCTCTCTTTTTAACACACACACACATGTATGTATGTATGTATTTTGCATACTGAAGATTATAAAATGGAAAATGCAGGGGGTTGTAGAGGAGTTTCGTATACCAAAAAGAGAGAATTCCAAATTGAGAGAGTTTGAACCTTCTTGGCGATTTGGGAATGGGATGTTTGCACTTGTTCTTTCATTTGGTCTACTTTTTACAGCACTAAGAAGCCATAAAGCACGATCATGGCGCTATGGAACAGGTATAATTTGAATCTCTCAAATGGAACCATGTTTTTATCGTCATGGTCTTGGGTCTGCCAAATGGAAGCATGTCTTTTTCTCTTAAGTTGTTCTTGTTATTTGTGCTGTTTTACTCCTTTATTTTGCAAAACTTATGGTCTTCTTCTCTACCTTGTAAGGTCTTGTTTCTACTTTATTGAAACAGATAGATTGAAAGTTTAGGTATAAATACTCAGGTTGGTTGCGAGGACTCATTGCAGACTATGGAGTGCCGCTGATGGTACTTGTGTGGACTGCCATTTCATATGTGCCATCTCAAAGCATCCCAACTGGGATTCCTAGGCGTCTTTTCAGCCCAAATCCATGGTCCCCTGGTGCCTATTCCAACTGGACTGTTTTCAATGTGAGTTGGCCATTTTATTGGGTTTAAAGCATTTTGTTGGATTTTAATGTTATTGAGTTCAGGGTTTAGGCAGTTTTGCTTATCTGATATTAATCAAGGTGATTTTTTATACTTTATCCTTGTCTTAGATGTTTGATTTCATCTAGTTGTTGAAATCATAGTTGTCTTTATGCTTCAATTTTACTTATATTTCTCATGAATTTAGAAGAAATTTTGTTGGCCAAAAATGCATCCATGCACGTCCTGTGCAACAACCAAGAGAGTGGCTGAGAATCTGAACTAATAGTTACAAATGGTGGTTGTTGAATCAGCAGTCTTTGTTTCATGCAAGATTTTGGGGTTTGTTTGGGTTTTCAAGGGCATACCAGTTGTGGCCATAAATACTGGCCTTATGCACATTGGGTGCACTCTATTGTTGACTTGCTTTCACATCGAGATGGTAGGCATTATTGTTTTGCTGCTCTTTCATAACCGGGAACTAATTTCAGTAGAAAGACATATTATGTTTCTACATTAATTGCTTAACTCTTATGTAGCAAGTATTTCTCTATTTTGGTAGTCAGTGTGCATGAGGTGCACTTTCTGTTCTTCTCAATTAGTGCATTGGGTCTTAAATTCTTAACTGTAAAATGCATCTATGTGATGCCGAGGCTATTCTATTATACACAGGAAATGTTGAATGTCCCCATCATATACATTTTCGGAGCATTTATTCCTGCAACTATGATTGCTGTGCTCTATTACTTTGATCACAGTGTTGCATCTCAACTTGCCCAACAGAAGGAATTCAATTTGAGAAAACCACCTTCTTTTCACTATGACCTTCTTCTTCTAGGTTTCCTGGTAAGTATATGTGGTAATTTGCATATCTCATAAATGACAAATAGTAGTTCAATGTTATGACAACTTTGGGTTCTCTTTTGAGCAGGTCATACTTTGCGGGCTTATTGGCATTCCTCCTGCCAATGGTGTTATCCCACAGTCTCCAATGCACACAAAAAGCTTAGCAACTCTAAAGCATCAAGTACGTATATGGAGAAACAATTGGTTTGCTCTATACTGACTTTGGGCTACATCTAATCCTCCTCCACTATTTGATTTGCTGAACAGCTAATGCGTAACAAGCTTGTCTCAACAGCTCGCAAAAGTATTAGAAAGAATGCAAGCTTAAGCCAGTTATATGGAAACATGCAAGAGACTTATAACCAAATGCAGACTCCATTGGTCTATCAGCCTCCACCTGGAGTGGTAAATAAGATGTAAACCTGCATTTCAATGTTACAATTTTTGTACCCTTTGATTCCTTATATGCAAGCATATTCTGATGAACAGGGACTAAGAGAACTCAAACAGTCAACAATCCAGTTAGCTTCCAGCACGGGGGCCATGGATGCCCCAGTTGATGAGTCCATATTTGACGTGAACAAGGAAATAGATGACCTTCTTCCTGTTGAAGTCAAAGAACAACGTCTCAGCAACCTGCTACAATCAATTATGGTGGGTGGTTGTGTTGCTGCTATGCCTTTCCTGAAGAAGATTCCCACATCAGTTTTATGGGGTTATTTTGCCTTCATGGCGATCGAAAGTTTGCCGGGAAACCAGTTTTGGGAACGCATACTGCTTCTTTTTACAGCTCCAAGCAGACGATACAAGTATTTACTAAATATTATGACTTTTTCCTTTTAGTATGGAACCATATATTTATCCTGATTCCATTCTTTATTTTTCCTAACAGAGTCCTTGAGAAGTATCATGCAGCATTTGTCGAAACAGTTCCTTTCAAGACAATTGCCATCTTTACTTTATTCCAGGCAGTGTATTTGCTGGTATGTTTTGGCACCACATGGGTTCCAATTGCTGGAGTGCTCTTCCCATTGATGATCATGCTCCTGGTGCCAGTGCGGCAATATATACTTCCCAAATTTTTCAAGGGTGCTCATCTACAAGATTTGGATGCAGCTGAATATGAAGAATCACCGGCATTACCATTTGGCATGACAATAAATGTATGTCTCGTGTTTGTATTACTTGAGCAAACTTCTGTCTTCTACTTGTTTAGTTTGACATTATTTCATATTCTAAAAAATGTTTTACAGGATGACGATACTCATAGCTTTGGAGTCGGTGCACAAATTGGACACCAGGATGATGCTGAAATTCTTGATGGCATCATTACTCGTGGCCGTGGTGAGATCAGACACATTCATAGCCCCAAAATAACAAGTACAGCTCCACATGATGAGCCTAGACTAGCATACAGTCCAAGGTCTGCTGACAGGGCATACAGCCCTCATATAAATGAGCTTAGGCTGGAGCAGAGTCCACGATATGGTGGGATAACAACTGAATCAAGTCAGACACCAAGGACTGCTCGTATATCGACCCTAGGGCAGAGCCCTCATTGTAAGCCCTAGTTTTATTGTTGGTGTGGAGACTGGAAGTTGCGTGCTGAAGATTATCCTGTATTTGGTGGTTTATCTCCTTAATTTTGTACGAGACAATATTTCTTTTCTTATTTCTCAGCTAATATCAGAATGTGATAGGCCGTGTTGTAACCCTTGCATCTCTAGGCAGTCTGGGCAGATAACTGTGGCTTTAGTATCATAAATGACTTGTCAGCTTTTGTTCAAGTGTATTATGCTGTATTGTAACCCTTGCATCACTAGGCCGATAAGTGTGGCTTTCGTACCATAAATGAAATCAAGCTTTTAGATACAATTATGCTCATTATATTGGTTTTATTTGCACATTTTATCATGAACCTTCCTTTTGTCTAGTTAAATTCTGCATTGAAGTTATAGAACATATGGATGCTCAATTTTTCTCTCTCGAGAAACCAAGTTGCACGAATGCTTAGCTTCATCGTGTAGATCTGCAAAGGTTGAGAAAAATTGCAAAAGTAATTTATCTTTGTTGAAATGCATTTCTTTCTCTATCCTTAAAAGATGTTCCAGTGTTATGGGAACAGTTTCTTACTATTCAATAAATCAGACTTAAAGTTTGGAGCAGATGCATGGAAGACTATGTTACAATATTTCATGATTCTTTTCCTCTTTTAGGCAAATTCAACAGTAACGAACTGTTACTGTTGCCAAATGGACCTGTAGGTAATGCTTTTATGTAATGGCTATATTTGCTCAGAAAAGACCAATCACATTATGCATGTGTTATGAAACTGTGGATCATGGCTTATCCCCGCAAATTTGGTGGGCTCTGTCCCTCTGATTCCTTCCGTCTTTTGTTTCTTCTCGAAAACTGAGTTGAACCTCGAAGACGATTATATACTTTGGCACTAATGCACATAATCATCGTATGGACTCCGTTTCTTGTGTGGCAAAGCTTACATGAATTTGATCAGTTAAATCCTATGGCATTTAGTTGCGGCCCATGTTGCGGTTTAGAGCAGTGAAGTATGCTGTTAGAAGCCCAACAATTATTGCAGTAGGAAAAGTGATTGGTTTTTGAAAACCATTCTGGTGGCGAACAAAGGAATGAAAATTGCGCCGTATATATCGCATATCGTGGAGGAATTGGAACCACAAAAATGTTATAAGAAACTTACCATTCATACTTCTGCATCTTAAGCTAAGAAAATTCCCAAAAGTAAATATATAAGATCTTTATATATGACTGGCCTCATACCATGCCGCAAGGTTTATGAAAGATAGACGGGAAATATTTTTTTTTTCTTTAGCCAAAGCATGGTGTGCTGCAGAGCAGTTAAAGGTCGGAATACTATTGAGCTACATGTACTCTGCCAGACCAGTTCAACCATCTATTATTGCCCGACAAAATCACACATCAGGACAAACCGTCGGTCTTAAAATATGAAAGTAAGGACAAGTTCTGATCGTAACTCTCTGTCATAAACAGACATGCCTTACTTTTTTCTTTCTCCTGATGACCAGGAACCTTCCAAGAACCTACCAAGAACCAGATTTATTCCGAGTGAGCCCCAACTACCATGCCAAAGGGCAGTTGTGCCTCAATTATTATCATTTGATAAAAATTACAGAGAACTTTAGTCTATTTTCATGGCAATAAGGACCTTTGGTTAGTGTAAATCTACTTTAAAAATTCAGGTAAATTCATAAACCACTAGAACTAAATGTTTCATGAATCTAGCCTAATTCTTGGGATGGGTCATGAAACACTCATAGTGTTTCTGCTGCCAAACAACTCTTAAACAGCCTCAGTTAAAGTTTTGGACAGAAAAAAGGACAAGAAAAAAGGAAAACGGCACCTACCTGTCGAGACAATGCCCAAAATAATAATCTCTTCTTTCATATATGAGCCGATGTCGGTGAGAGGTGCCGACGATGCGCATGAGAACGATATCTACCCTTCCTGTAATGACATTAAGTTCGCAGGCAACATTCATCCATACAACACGAAAGCTCACGACCGATCGCAAACTGCTGGCTGTCAAATGTTTCTCAGAACATATCTGAAAAGATTTTCACATTACCAGCGCGGATTCAGGATGGATCAGCTGTTTTGAGTTCTACCATCGTCAGTTGTTAGATTGTGTATATATATTTTCATTTTGATTAAGGTTTGCATGGCATTTAGAAGAACGCGTAAATTCTTTCTGTAAGAGAAAAAAAACTGATTGTAAGGCTTATTTTGGGTGAATGGATGAAGAAATGACCGTTATATTTTGAGTTTTCTAATCTTATTACCGAATTTGAATTTATGTTTTATACATACCATTAAATTTGAAATCTGGATTGTAAGTTACAGGTTCCTCTTCATTCCCAGAAACGGAGGGTGACAGACATGTTTGCACATGAAGAATGATGCATTTTGAGGCATTTCTTGTATCTAAGGCTAAGCCATGCCATATCCTTTCACCAATATAAACAGGGAAAAAGGATTATGGAAATAGTTAATATTTTAAAAGCTTTTTATGATGCCTGGTAGGAATGCCTTATATCGTAATAATCTTGATAATTCTTTTTGTTGATACATCAAATTTAGCATACTGCAAATAGGAGAGTAGTACTTATGAGAATGACATGCCTTCTATATGTTTTCTTGACCAGCTATGCTAAGTTCGGCTCTTCTCTTATCTACAATTCTTCATAGAAAAAGGAATGTCAAGTTTACTTAAGGAACAAAAAATGGAAACAAAATAACAAGAAAAAAAAAAAAGAGGCATAAAGAAGATGGATGCATGGTAATAAAAATGAGGCAGCCTGGAAAGAAAACCTCTTTGAAGGTATAATTTCACTAGTACAAACTGAATAAAAAACGGATTATGCAAATGCTTTATACTTTAAATGTTTTTGATGGAACCAGACGTTGTATATGTAACCATCAGGCTAAGATATCGATACGTGTGGCTATTGCCACAGCTACCATGATCAAGATAAGCAAAAGTATGACAGCCATTCTCTGCATCTTTCCGAGGGCCCAATGCCTTGTGGCAGTGCATCCGCATCACATGATCTTACTCGCGTAGAATGAATTTCTTGTTTCAGAAAGAGAAAAAGAGGGAAAAGCTTACAATAGAGTGGACTAATAAAGGCACAGTGGCAACCCAGATGATGTTGAAGGGTTCTTCCCATGATGAGGCGATCATTGAGGTGAAATGGGTAGCCACCATATCCTCACCCTATCATAAAACTCCCAGCTACGGTGCAAATGGATCAATGGTATAGTAAGTAGATTCACTGATGAGATTTGGATGTCATGATCATTACGATGTAATGATTTTTAGTATATATATACATATATATCAGAGAGAGAGAGAGAGAGAGAGAGAGAGAGAGAGAGAGAGAGAGAGGGAGGGAGGGAGGGAGAGGTGCTCTATTGTTCTTTCAAAATCAACAAATCAAGTGATTGGAAGAAACTCATTTTGATTTTTTCTTATCCCTCTGCAGAAGCAGCTGAAACTCTTCTTCACATGTAATTAGCTGTTCTTTGCTTGATTTTTTTCTTTTCGTTGAACTTCGATCTGATTAATGGAAGTAGGACGCAGGTTGGTCTCGGAAATGGTTGGAGAGCAAAAGAATTCGTGAATGCAATCTACATTCTATATGGTTGCTAACTTCAAGTGCTCACCCCGTGTTGTAGGGTAAAGAAACGAAAAATCTGACTAGAGCGAACCTTGTATCAGAGAAGGCAGTCCAGACAATTGGATCAAGGTACCGACTGCTTCAGGTATTACATTCAAGCTGCTATTTATTCTGAGTGCCACCGAGCATCTGCTATCGGCCTGTGTCTTAACAAAACATTTTGAAAAAAATTGTAGGTATTCTTCTCAATCCCACGAAATGTATCAACAACATGGGCAACACAAGTAGTGGTGGGATCTATGAGTCGATCTCTTACTGTGACTTCCATCGTGACAGCCATGGCTGCCTCACTGCACCAACACCTTGGTTTTAATGTTCTCCTGGACTAGAACCTCCCCATTTCTGTTTTTTTGTTTAACTAAATGAGCAGAGGCCGCATGATCTGTCATTGTCTCTACCTGAGACCACATGATCACCAAGTTGGCATCTGATGAGAGTTTGAGGATGCCCCAAATCGAACTGATGACTGGACTTCGACCAGGCCCCAGCCCCCCTAAAAGAAAGACAGGGAGCTCAGGTCCTGGGATGAGGGGTTTGGTTCTTGAAGTATGAGGAATTTGGGTTGCGGGGGAAGTCTCTTCCAAGAGACTGTTGACGGATTTTAGCACAATATCAAAAGTCGTGCACTGGGTAATCTTAAACATAATGCAGGCAAGGCAGGTTTTCTCTGGTCTTTTAGGGTTAATCCTTTTCCTGTTTTCATATTCCCACTAAACAAATTTTAACCGGATCAAGATTGTTGGGATCCTTAGAAGGCTAGACACATTTTGAAGTGATTTTAGATGTTGGCATTGCTCTAGTGAGTACCAGACTGATGATGCAAAAAATGATACAACACACTGACTTCAGGATTCGAATCAAGTGATCATCAGAAGCATGCATGGACATCTTCAGAAAGGGCCTTACACCAAGCCAGCTTTGTTTACTCAGCAATCTTGAGTAGAGGAGGTCTAGAGTTCATTTTATGAAGCGTCTTGCCTATAAAAAGGTTGGGACTATTTTCAGGTGAAGAAAATGATAGCAAGGAAATCTATACTAAGGAATCTCTCAAACATAATAGAGCAAACATGTACCTCCTGAACCAAAGAGGTTTGACAGGTCCAAGAACTTCGTTGGTTTCTCTCGTCGTTGCAAAGAAAAGAAAAGAAAAAAGAACAAAGAAACATACGCATGCNACAGCATTGCCTTCTGCCGTGAAATGTAATCCATCACTGAAGAAACATAAATCATCAATTATGAACATGAGCAGCTTCCGGAAAAGCAATCAAGAGATCTCACACAAACCTTAAAAATTTCTGCCACCCTGCAGTCTCCTGCATCTTAGACCATATATTCACACAGGAAACACCCATCTCGGTAGCAAGTTCTACACACCGGTGCGCATAAACTCCTGCCATTTCATTTGTCCTCTCAGGCAATTCTGAAGCATTGTCTCCATATATGGATCTATAAATCAATATTCACATTAGGCAAAGGTAAAGTCAAACTGTTACAAAAAGAGGAGTCACATGTAATCAAAATAGATGATCTACTCATTTGAATGCCTAAGGAAAGGTTCAGCAAAACACGAATAACTCACACAATGACAGGAAAGTGCATTGAAATGATAAAAATTGAGAGTGACAAGAAAAGCCTGGAGCAAAATGTCGATAAGTCACAACCCAAATTTTTTGACAGGTCATAGATTGCCCAGCTATTGGATATGCCAAAGTATTGAAGTAGCAAGCGAAACCTGAACTAGTCATGAGCAAAGAGACATGTACGTTATACATATCAGCTTATAGACTATGTCACATGAGTGCGGGGTGTGGGTGCAGATGCCAGTGCAACGTATCTCAAAAAATATTTGGGTGCGAGGGTGCAGCGAGGGTGTATATATATAATATATTTATTTTATATATAAAAATGTATATATTTATAATATATATAATTTTTAGCTTGTTTCTTAGCTTAATCTTTTTTTACTTTTATTACTATACATAAAGAAAGAATGCATAAGAAAGGATGCAGTTGGGGTGCGTGTCGGAGCTGCACCAGCACCAGCGCATGTCAACAAGGGTGCAGCCCCTTTTTTGAAGAGTCCATGTGACATAGCTTATAGATCAACACCTTCTTAAATACCAAATCAGATCTTGGGAAGACAACGCCCCACACTGTTCTGACAACCATACATGCAGATGTGGAAGAAACCTTGAAGAAAACAAAAATACACATTAGGAAGATTCAGACCTTGCATATGCTCTCCTGCCAATCTCATCAACTGGAGGAGGAGTTATCAGCAACACTAGCATATTAGGTGACAATTTCTGCAAACACATAAAAAAAAATTGCTTGACAATGTGGGAAGGAAAAAGAGAACAGCACCACACACAAAGCTTGTTACACCCAGAGTAAAAGGCGACTACTGAATCAGAACTGAAGTGCACAAAATTTGATCCCCAACTCATAATTTCCCACACTAGTAAGTACTGCTATGGATTCAAAGAAAGTAGAGAACTACACATGAGGAGAGGTGTTTCCAGATATCAGCAAATATCCAGAGTATGTGTCATACCTTCAGATGACAAACAATCTTCCTAAGGTTTTCTTTGTATTCCAAAATTGGCACATGTTGTCTTTCATTGCTTCTTCCCAACAGTGCTGCATCATTGGCTCCAAAAAACACAGTGGCAGCAACTGGAGGATACTCAGATCCCTGCAAAGCAGACACACACGTTATCCAATTAATTAGTGGTTTGCTGAAAAATGCATGTGCAAGTTCAGACACCTGCTGATCATGATTTTAAGTATCGGAAAAATGCCATAACAGAAACAGGGAGATAAGTATGACAATAAAAATAACAGGAGGCAAGTCAGTCAAGAATTATATCTTCAAGATAAAAATCAACCGGAATCTTAATGATGCTAGACAAACTCAAAAATAGTCCCAGAAAAAAACTCTCAGAATTATCTGGGATTTGAAAATTAATACCAAACAGCTCCTAGTCCTAGATCAAATATAATCATGCCCTCCAAGGTTGACATTAGTTGTGAAGCTAGACATTCCTTTGTCAGCAATTTTTCAGCTTTAACAACTGCATTATAGATCGTGCATGCAGATAAGTTACCTCCTGAATTTTAGGAAACTTAATTTGCTAAATGAACCTTCAAGATATGGTAAATCACCAAGTCCTTTCCTGCTGAAAATCAGTAAACATGGAGGATACGGAAAGGGAAAAGGGAGAAATTATAGTTGGTAGAAAGGGGGGACAAGGCATCTCTAAGCTGAAGGTACACGCACTGGCTTTGAGCTATGTGATATAACATGGATAATACAGTCATTTTCGGAGTATCAAGAAAACCTAGAAAAATAAGAAGTATGGAGTCAGAGGGGATTAGAAACCAGCGGCAGGCTGTGAAAGGCCAGACTCAGAACGTGAAAAACATCCAGATGATTATGTGAAAAATCAAACATCTTCAACTGAAGAAGTTTATAAATTGGAAAAGAAGAAATAAAGCAGACATAAACATGCCAACACATTTGTGTGTGTCCACATTTAACATGTTTTGAAGTCCTCTTGGAATAATTTCTCTTGTACATCTGTTCAAATTACTAAATAACAAGGAATGGGCCACAATCCTCTCTTTCTTTAATAAAAAAGGTCCGTTATATCATGCAAGATGACTTGAACGATGTGCTATCATCCTATAGCACTTCTTATGCACTTATATCATATGAAAGCTAACAAATCAAGACTGCATAACTTTTGAAAGCACTTCTTCTGGCAAAATAAATTTTAAATCATTTGGTGGTCTTAATAACACGCAGTTCTTAGATGTTTGCATATTCGCCATGGCATATTCAGAATTAAGTCCATGTAGCATGTCAAGTTTAATAAAGTCGTCCACGTAAAGCAAATTCTCACCTGCTAGAGAGTAGAAAGACAGATCTAGGACTAGATAAACTGCCTTTTGTAGTGAACGTTTGATGCAGGTGTGGATATAGGTGAAGTTGCAGCATTTTTCTAAAAATTGTGAGAGAAGGAGGCATTGTTTAATATCAGAAGCTAACAAAGTTCAGAAATGTTTCATATTAAATGCGAAAACTATAAATTGTTTTTGAGAATAGGCTAATGAAGCCACGAGTTTTATGGCTCATTTCATGACAACAACCAACAAAGTCGACGTGCATAGATGCAGTTGACTGCATCCACATGGCTGATGACTGAATTTGGTGAGTTGGAATGGAACCCCATAAACGTAGCCTCCTTGAAGAATCTTCATTACATAGTTTGAGAGTGAATCGTAGCGAACCTATGACGCTATTAGTAAAAGAATAATAAACTTTACCCATCTCAAAGACGCAAAATTTAGATCCTCGTTAGAAAAAAGAACCCCGTGCAGTTGCCTCAAAGAATCTGCATTACATGGAAACTGCATCATGGCAAACCTATTACAGTTTCTGTAAACGAATGGCACCCCTTGCACTTCTCAAAGAAATAAAATTTAGACCCTGATTAAAACAAAAAATTTAACATGACATAAGCTAGAGGAAGAACAAGGACAGAGAAGCTCACAAGGGGAAATACGCGATCAAGCAGGAAGAGAGCCCATCTACTGTTATACCCACCATAACCTCGAACAACTATATCTGCCTGGATTTCATAATAAACAGACAACACCAAGAAGCAAAAAAGAAAAGATTAGAACAACATAGTTCAGCAAAGATAGGCAGAGTGAAGGAAGGAACTTGACAACCTCATGCTGAACAATCTATACAAAAGCCAGTCACTAATATTAAAAAAAAATGTAAGACAAATTGGAAGGGGATCGACAGAGAGAAACGACTAAAAACAAGCAAAATCGACATGTACAAAACAAGCACCCCTTAAAAGATTACCTATAAGAAGCTCAATTTCTTTACTACGGAATCTTGAAAGAAACCGTCAATACCTACCAGTTCTATGAATTGGGGATCAACATGGCATCATAATTAGAAGAAATAACCACAATAGCACGAGAAGAACCGAAGTGAAGAACTTATCATGGAAGAGACAAACTATACAGCGTGAAAGAAAGAGAATGTTGTATATTACCTTGCGAGAATAGGCGTCTGCGAGGGACGCCCCCCATCCGCCAGGCCTGAAGGATTGCTCGGTGAGAGAATCTCCGAATAGAACGATCTGAGGCCTCATTGCTTTTCTTGTGCACCCCCCCAGAAACGATAACCGATCTGGTCAAGCACCCCTGACCAAGTGAGACCACAAGCAACAGCCGCACTAGGTAAGTGAAAGGGAAAACGCCTGGTGGGGAGCGTTAATACGGCCTGCAGCAGGGACTCGTTCGGACTTCGGAGAGAGTTACCTAACCTTAACTTTTCACGCCGACCCCGAGATTCAGGGTGGCGAATCTCGCTCGAGTAGAATCTCCAAGATCACAAGGTGCTTGGGAAATATAAAATTTAATTTAAAAATTTGTGAGAAAGGAGAAATAAAGCCTCCCATCTCTCGGTTGTTGAATGTTCATTTTCGCATAGTATGCCATCCAAGTAAATAATATTTTTATTCATCTACAGAAAAAGTTCATTATAAGGATTGATGAACCGAACTGATAAAATTAAACAATCAATCTTGGGTACTCATATGGATCTTACGGTAATGAACCGAATTCAAGAATACAGGAACAGAAAACCACATATCGCCCAAAATTCTGATGTATTTTTAATCCTATTTAACCATTTCACATGCATTATGAAAGGATTCGTCTCTGTAAGCTCTTCTTATTTCACTGGTTTAGGATTGCTTCTGGTAAAAATAAGCCATTCTTATTCTTGTTCATAATATAACAACTGCCCAACAAAGAAGAAACAATCTAGGAAGGAAATTTTGCGACTCATGGCATCTTGTTAGTAAAATCTAATCCCAACCCTTCCCGCAATGTTGGACACTAACATCAAAATTCATTTCTTCTGACTTTTTGAGCAATGAAGAGAAATTTGCCCAATTTTATACTTAAGAAAAAAACTAACATCTGAATTAATTACAAATAACTGCTTACGTTAAGAAAATATTTCACAAGCGCATGCTTCTGAATGAAAAATATTAAAATCTATTTTGCAAATTTATTTTAAGGAAATTAAAGAAGTTACTTCTGAATACAGAGTTTCACAATCCCCATTTTTCTAGCCCATTTTTCTAGTCCATTTTTCTGTGAATTTAGTCTGTGTTATTATCAAGAGAGAGAGAGAGAGGAAATTCTATGTAATTTATGATTTTTTTTTCAAGAAACTATTTTTTATTGAGCATAAAAATTAAAATAGTCTTCAGCAAGTATTTTCTTTTCCCTAGTTTCATTCCCATCGGGATGCAGTTCGAAGGGTCGGTCTTAGACCAGATCCAGTTAACTACTGACCTCTGGAATATTGGTACTACACATGGGCAGAGGTCCAGATTGAAGGAAAACAATCTGAACCTTATAAAATTTACAGAATGAATATATATGTGTGTGTGTGAAGAGATGCCTAAAACTTATGAGGTCTACCCGAGTTCGATAATCAAACAGCCCACCACATATAAAAGAAATAACATTTGCAGTCTCTATCTTGGATTACTAATCCATTTTATGGTTCCAATGATGAAAGATTGCCTATTCGGTTCGTTTATCGCAAGATGGTGGCAGTTCAAGGGCCAATCGCCCCTACATCACACCAAAGATCAATTAGAACAGAAAGTTTAGCATGCAATTGGTTTTTAGCCAAGGTCTTGAGCGAATTACTATTATCGAGTGTTCCCAAATAGTGTTAGTGTTAGAGCCCCATTAATCAAGATTGTTGAATTGGAAACACGATGCCCGTTTTCAAAATGGGATCGTGTTTGATTTGTGCGGATGGTTGTCCCAGTAACCCAAACATATGAGCATTAAAAAAAACACACAGTTGCTCTCCAATGGAAAGAAAATTTGAGGCAGACGTTCTTTTCTCTGCCCTAGACGGAAGGCAGCTAGGGTTTGTAATGTAGAAGACGATGTTCCCATGGGGTAACAGAAACAGAAGAATAATGAGAAATTTGCCTACCAGGAAGACCATGTGTAAAGAGAAAAAGAAAGGGCGTGCACCTTGCCGGAGGGATGCTCGCCGAAATGACGTGTGAAGGCCTTTTGCGAGGAAGACGAAGAGAACAAAGGAGTCAGCAAGAGGAAGACGAAAGAGGAAGAGCCAGCCGGAAGCCGTCGATAACCAGACCATTCAGTCGAAAAACGGTGATGGAAAGCAAAGTCGCACCCCTCCGAAGCTCCGTGCTACAGTCCCTACCCATCACAGCGAAGGAAAATCCCATCTTTAAAATTTGTTGTGCCTTCGCCTTAAGAAATTAGGCAAAAAAAGTAAGATGATAATCGTGTATCCAGACATGATCATCATCTGAACTCATCTTCTCGTCGCGCCGCTTCTGGAAACTCATTCCTGATTTTTTTTTTTTTTTCCGGGAATTAAGTGGCGATTGGAAAGTTTTCCAGGGGAATAGCTTTTCCATTGTTTGATGGCCTGGAAAACTATTTCAGAAAACTCTCCTGTGTTTGATGAAAGAGGAAGAAAAAGAACTTTTGAGTTACCATTCATTTCCCCTGCTACTGAGACCGTAGTGCAATTCTCGGATAGTTGTCGGTGGCATTACAAGAAATTAAGTCTTCCATGTTCTTGACCTTCAACTGCTAAGTCCATGGTTCCATTTTCATCTGGATGATCAACAATACTACAGTCGTTATACAGAGAATGAGACAGTATATAGATCTTTCTCCCTTTGTGGTTGGTGCAATGGTCGGGATCATGTCAATTCTTTATGTTGTAAAAAGAGGACACTTAACAAATGCAGTACCCTAAACACTGAAAGCAAATAATCGGACAATGAATTGAGCATCTCATTAGAATACAGCTTCTAAGCCTAGGCGTCGGGCTTGAGCCCGGACCCGGCCCGATACCCCTCGTCTCCCTTCTCCCTCCTCCGTCCCTCGCTCCTCCTCCCCGCCCTAATCTCTGATAGTCCCACCCTGTTTTTCTTCCCCTCTTCCTTTGTCTCCCTCCTCCATCCCCCACTCCTCCCCCCGCCCTAATCAGAAACCCGGAGGAGGAGCGCGGTCGCCGGGAAGGGGGAAAGGGGGCCGGTCGTCAGCAAGGGGGAAAGGGGGTTGGCCGTTGGCGAGGGGGAAAGGCGGTCGGCCTGCCGTGAGCGTCAGGGCACCCGATGAGACCAGGGCTATCGCGCTGGGCCCGGGCCGGGCTGAATGGCCCGACGGGTCGGATCGGGCCGGCCCGATGCCCACCCCTACTTCTCATTCAATTAAAAATCTGCAATGTCAAGCAGCAATGGCTCTCTCACTTGGTCTATTTATCTTGACGGTCTCTTTTTCCTACTGCTAGTGGCGATGAAAAGATACATTATTTGACCTTACATCTATTCTCAATGCAAAAGGTCATCCATTCATTCGTTTCATTATTGATCTTGTACATAACCGGTAGCCAGTTTGCACTAGAACAGTCTTATAAAAAAATTATAATGGTTTGTCGCACAATGACTAAGAGAGGAAAAAAAAGGAAAAAAACACAGGTATGGAGCATAAGAATCAGGCAAATTTTCCATGGAAAAGCCACGCACACGGATGAGTGGCAGATTTAAGACGTACACGAACTAAATTGATGCCAATTGCCAAGCTATGGAACTTTCCGCAAGAACATCTTCTACCATGGCAGGGGCTCTAAAAAAGTAGCAACCTCAGTATTTCAGTAGTGGAACCAAATTTTTTTTTTTTTTGGTGCTCATTCACATATTTTCATATTTAAAAGGGTAGAAAAAGCAAATATTTGAGGATGTTAATGTGAAAATAAAGAAATATTGAGGGGCTTGTGTGGGCAACCGACCAGACCAACCCATATGTAGCTCCGTCATAGCTTCAACCTAAGTCACGTCACTTTGGTGGCATACCACGTACCGGTACGGGGGTACGGGTACCGGTACGGTGGTACGTTCTGGTACGGCCCGGATCTGGATCCGGGTCGGATTCAGATCCAAACATCATTATAACAAAAAACTCAAAAAATTTACTTGTTTTTAATTTTTTTTTACTTTAACATAAGAAGTCTCGTTATAACTAAAAAAAATCATGATTTTAAGTTACTTGTGGTTTAATTATATATAATAATTATGGTTTAATTATATATAATAACTATTTTTTTAAATTAATTATATATAATAGTCGCCGTACCCGTACCATGATTTTAAAAAATACCGTACCCATACCCGTACCATTGTGACATAGGCTTCAACTCATGTATAAGTATGAGTCCATAAGGATTAAAGTTAGGGGACTAAACTGGAATAAATTTTAAAATGGGTTCATAATACTTGAATCTTTTTTTTTTGTGTGTGAGAGAGAGAGAGAGAGAGAGAGAGAGAGCTAGTCGGAAAAGGTAGCGGTCCTCTTGAGAAAGAAGAAGGAAGCTGGTTATGTGCACACCCCTGCGCATGAAAAACTGCGCACATGAGGGTGGTCGACCAAAATATCTTTACTAAAAATAAAAAAAGAAACTTCTTAGAAGGTTAGAAAAAGGATTGTGAAAAGGTTGAATGTCTAAAATGCCTATACAAATTTCCAAAGAAGACTGATCAATCTTTTTTAGTTCAATTTGTTATCACAGTTTAATTTTTTGTTTCAAGTGACATGCGCAACAGGATGTAATTATTATGATATTGTGTCGTCTGCAAGTATGGTGTGCATTACTTTAAAAGGGGTGGCAGCGCACTGGACGACAAGGTGGTCCACTTCAAAAAATGTGATATTCAAATCTCGTGGTCATTGTCACAACTTAAAAGGCTCATCTCCTCGGCGGTTATTGGTTTTGAAATAGAGACGATGGCCTCTCTTAGTGGTAGTGGATTTAACTACTCTCCTTGAGGAAAAAAAAAATGTATGGTTGAGCATACTGGCAAATCTTCTTATAAGCGCTATAATTACATGTCATTGTCATTTGCCTTCGCCTGTCCTCATAATCATCTTGTTGTTCCAACTTAGTGAATCAAACAAGGGATAGACTACATAGCCTGTTCATGTTCCTAAAAAATAAACTAAGAACAGATCACATCTGTTCAAAGAGGAACAGATCCACCCTTAGTTCCAGGAACAAGAGAAGAGGACGTACGTCGTGGTTCCTGCTGTTGGACGAAAAGAAAGAAAGGATATTTGCTGGTGCAAACAAAACAAGTTAAGAACCGCACTAGTAAATGTGTGACATTCACTCTTTTGAGATTCAGCTCATTGGGTTTCAACCTCTATGCTTTCGCCGATCAACATTACGATGGGCAAGCGCAGATTGCAGATTGGCAGGCTTCAAATCTCATCGAGGTCTTCCGGCTCAACATCCGGCACTATTTGGTAACGCGGTAATTGCATTACTAAGTGCTCATGAATGTTAATAGGAATCCGATCAGATATTTATATATATTCGAATTGGAATATAATTGGATATCATTTCTTAAATCTGAATCCAATTTAATTTCTTAATCGATTTTTTTTTTTTTTTTCGTATTAGAACTTTTTGAAATATTTCTGTTGGATTTATAGTCACTTTAAATCGGATATATTGACATCCTTAAATTCATGTTGGCCCTTAGGGGGGCCATGGGCCCTTTCACATCATCCTTTCCTAGGCTAAGAGGCACTTGGGGGTGAACAACCAGTCGAGCTACTTGAGTTGGGCTCGTAAATGAGTTCGAGCCGAGTCATTTGCTTAATGAGTCAAACTCGAGTTCATGAGTCGACTTGTTCAAATATTTGAGTTGAGTTCAAGCTCAACAAGTAACTGCCGAGTCGAGTTCGAGCCTTAATCGAGTTTGTCGAGCCTTAATCAAGTCTACATATCCAAACGAGTTTGTCTAGCCTTAATCAAGTCTATATATTAAAACGAGTTTGCCGAGCCTTAATTGAGTCGAGCTCAACACGTAACGATGAGTATCAATTCTATTTAAACAAGTTTGTTGAGCCTTAATCGAGTCGAGCTCGAGCTCAACACGTAATTGTTGAGTCGAGCTCGAGCTCGAGGTTTCATTAGTCGAGCCGAGCTCGAGCTGACTGAACTCTAGCTCCATTCAGCTCATGTTCACCCCTAGAGACACGCGTCTTTATAAAGGGGATCGACGCATAACCTCCTTCCCCCTTCCCCTTTCCCCCTTTCCTCTTTGAGCATTTAATCAGGCCGAGTTATGCTTGAGTTATGCTTGACACCTAGATCTCATCAAGCCTCATGACATATAAAGCATTGTAAGTGGTAAGCTTTGCAAACACTATAAACCATTGAGATTTGAATAGCAGAAGTGGACATTCTTTATTGAGATCTTACTGGATTGGTCACAAGGATCATGAGATACATCAGGTCCACTTTGGCCAAAAAAAGAACGCAATTAAAGTAGCATTGTCCTACGGGGAAACCACGATGGTCGACAGAGATAGTTGGCATCAAGTCAGTGCTTGATCCCTTGTTGTCCTATACAGATTAAACAAGTGTGGAAAAACGAATATAAGAATACATATATATATATGACGGACCCACTGTGGCCAATTAGAGGTTAATTAATCTGGTGTTTTGATGATCCATGAGCTAAGCTTTCGCTATAATTGAGTTGTTTCAACCTGAGCTGGTGCCATATATTCAACTCCACAAGTTAAACTAAGCTACAATGGAATTCATATTCAGTGACGCTGTGAAGCATCAGTGCTAACGTGCAACGACGCCAAGCTGATGTCACCATGAAGCCTGCAAGTAAAAAATTTGTAATAGAAAAAGTCTAAACTGAAAGCGGGCGATTAGGAAAAAGAACATTGTATTATTTGGAATGCTGTGCTAAATGAATGCGAACTAATCCCGGTTACCAAACACTATCAAAAGGTCTATTCGCAAGTTTCAAGGGACATAGCATAGTCAACTATAAAAATGTGCATGGTCAGATTCTTATGAATTTTACTACTTTGAAATTTAATTGATGAGTGTACCGTATTCTACTCAACTCTCGATGCAGCCGAAGACCTTTAAGGTCCAAAAGAAGATGTATTGTTCAAGGTGGCAAGTAATATATACATATATATAGCCTTCTTAAAGTGTAACCAGTTATTGATAAATCGGGCGGCAGTTGTGGGCCCCGCCGCTTTCCTGCCGGCCCTAATCTTTCATTTGACGTCATGACCAGCCCAGTCGTATACGGGACTTCATAAATTATGGTCTCTCTCTCATGCACACAGCCTTATTAGTAATATCATTATTATTATTATTATGTATGAAATGAAGTAAATTAGTCCTTATATGACAAAAGGGGCTAATGTGTCATAGTTGACGTAGGTGAGTGCGTACTATTGGGATGGAAACCAATTAGGAACAGATATCGACCCAAACTGTTTTAATAAGTTGAATATAAAAAAACATTTTGCATCAAATTAGGAAGTCGTATTGGATTTGGAAGATGACATGCAATCAGGTTCTGATTTGGATCCAGTGTTAAATAAAATATTTGATCACACAATAAGCCAATTGAATTTTCTTAGATCTAAGATCTACACATTTTGAAAGTCTGTTGTTAAAATAATAATAACGTGATTCGAGTTCAGTTGCGATTTTAAAAATCGAATGTGGGACATGATATGGAATCGTCTTCATGCGTACTCTAATTCGAATCCCAATATATGAATCATATATGATAAAGAATGCATCTGATTCTAATAAACTACAACCAGTTGCCGATACAAATTTGACGGTAACAGAACCACCAGGGCAGTATTTTTATTACCTTGTTTGCTTACAATATTAAACATTATCTCATGCTTAAAGAATACTCAATAATAGATTAATTTTCCTGCCCAAATGCCATCATCATTATCACCAAAGTTATTTTATTCATTTGACTAAAATTGTGAGCCCTTCACGTCTACTTGGCCAGGAGGTTTATTTTAAAGCTGCAACCATCCTAGTTGAAGAAGTATCTTCAACATCCAATGGAACACTATAATTTAGCATTAAAGGGGCTTGACCCTTTCAGGAGGTTTGGAAAAAAGACCCGAACACCGTCTTGGGCGTCTCCACATTCTCTCTACCTTTAGGTCTTATGCTGCGTCGGGACCTGGATAGGATATAGTATACTCGTCAATTAGAGTGTTGCACTCCCACCGTTTACAGTTCAAGAAAGTAGCATTCATGAAAATCAAAGGCGACCCACTTTCACGCATTCGCCTGCGTAACTAGCTATGTTATGCCCCTTTGAGACATAAAGGGTTCGACCAAATTGTGGTACAGTTTAACTACCGTTCATTATATACAATTTAAGCGGTTAAATAAAACAAATCTAAAGTTGAGCATGTTTACTGAACTTTTGGAAAAAGAAAAAGGGCCTTTCTGAACTGGTTGCTTTCAGCTGCTAAGTTGCCCCTTACCCAATTTCCATTTGTTACAGTTTGTTTGATTTGTCTTCTTGGTTCGTCTGTTCTTCTTGTATAGTAGCAGGTAGGGCTGAACAATGAGTCGAGTTTGGGTGAGTTACAGGAACAACTCGCCTGTATGAGCTCGATCGATTATCGAGCGTAACTTAGCTTGAGCTGTTAAAAGAGTCGAGTTTAAGTTACAGGAACTCAACTTGGTTTGGCCGGAACGAGTTTAGGAAATTATGCTAAAATTTTTTCAAAATTTTACTCCACAGCCAGCTGTTGGCATGAGTCTTTCAGTCTGCCGAGTTTAAAAATTGTCAAGTTGGATTTTGACTTAGGTTTATCAAGTCGAGCTCGAGCTGACCATTGTGAAGCTTTGATTTGAGCTCGAGGCAAGTGATCGAGGAGTTGAGTGGTGCTCATGAGCTCAACTCGACTCGACTCGTGTTTAGCATTACCAGTTGGGTTGTTGCAGGAAAAAAAAGAAAAAAAAAGAAAGAAGGAGGTCTCACTTCTCTCCTTTATATTCATTAATTTGTTGATTTAGCTCCTTAATTTTACACCTCATGTTCCAGCACTTGAATAAGTTAATTTGATAAAATTAACTTCGTTTTTTCAATTGAAGTTGAAAAATTATGCCCAACATTTCTGCCTTGGATGTTAAATTGCCTTTCTTCTTTGCTTGAAATCATCTAATAAAGCAAGCGACGCGAGCAAGGCAAATTTAATACTCGATGTCCAATTATTGAACTCAATGCACGGGTGATTAAATGACAAAAATGCCCCTCACCGAATGGTTAGGGCAAGGCAAGTGGGTTCTAGCAAGCAACAGTGAATAGATATTTTCTTGTTAGATCTTCCTAACTCAAGAGATTTGATTCCCTAATAAAATTGAACATTCCAAGCTCACATTATTCTGCTTTTATTAAGTTTCGATTCCAAAGTTCTACAATAACGATGTCGATATGGGTTTATCTCAACTTATATCAGCAGTTCAAGAGCTTGTAATATGTCATTTCTTCTTAAGACAAATCTAACTTTTATAGTCTTAGTGAAAAAAAATCACAAGAACAATATTCTCTCTCTCTCTCTCTTTCTCTCTCTCTCTCTCTCTCTCTCTCTCTCTCTCTAAACTAGTTAGGTGCACATTCATGTGCACGTATAAGGATGTATAATGACCCCAAAATACTTTCGATAAAGTAGAAAAAGATTTTATAAAGATGGAAAGGAGATTATCAAAACATTACAAGTCTAAAATATACATGCCTTCATAAAAAAAACTTTAAAATACTCCAACTCCTTTTTTATGTGTATATTTCTCTCCCCAAAAATAGACAAATTATATGTACAAATATTATAATTAACCGTGACCTACCTTGATTGCTGATAGTTTGTTGAAAGGTGGCCATGGAGGAACTGGTGGTACATGAGAACGGCTCCGGCAACCACGGCGTCCCCAGGAAGAAGCCGAAGCTCTCCAAGAAAAAGAACCAGAGCCTCTCAGAAATAGTCCGCCAAGAATTCGCGCACCATGATCCCAACTTCGCCCGCTTGAACAACGGCAGCTTCGGCTGCTGCCCCGCCACCGTACTCGCCGACCTGCGCCGGTGGCACTACCAGTTCCTCAGCCAGCCCGACCGGTTCTACCACGGCCCTCTCCAGGACGGCATCCGCCGATCACGGGAGGCCATCGCCTCCCTGGTCAACGCCTCCCACCCAGACGAGATTGCCCTGGTCGACAACGTCACCACCGCGGCTGCCATCGTCCTCCACCACATCGCCCGCTCCTTCTCCGACGGCACCTTCCCAAAAGGAGACTCCGTCATCATGCTCCACTACGCCTACGGTGCCGTCAAGCAGTCCGTCCACGCCTACTGCGGCCAGGCCGGCGCCAACATAGTCGAGGTCGAAATGCCCTTCCCGTTGACCTCGAACGAAGAGATCATCTCCTCGTTCAGGAAAGCTCTCGAGGAGGCCAAGTCCGGCGGCCGGAAAGTCAGGCTGGCCGTCATTGACCACATAACCTCCATGCCCTCCGTCGTGATTCCGGTGAAGCAGCTGACAGAAATCTGCAGAGAAGAAGGCGTGGATCGCGTCTTCATCGACGGTGCCCACTCCATAGGGAATATAGACATCGATCTTCAAGCAATTGGTGCAGATTTCTACACGAGCAACCTCCACAAATGGTTCTTCTGCCCGCCGTCTGTGGCCTTCCTGTACGCCAAGAAGTCTGCGTCGGCCGACGCCCACCACCTGGTTGTCACGCACGAATACGGCAAAGGCTTGGCCGTCGAAAGCTCCTGGGTTGGAAACAGAGACTACAGTGCCCAGCTTGTGATCCCCACAATCATCGAGTTCTTGAAGCAATTCGATGGTGGTCTCGAAGAGATCAAGAGACTCAACCACGAGAAGGTCGTCGCGATGGGCAAGATGCTGGCGGAAGCGTGGGGAACGGGCCTGGGCACCTCGCCGGAGCTGAGCTCGAGCATGATCATGGTCGGACTGCCGGCTGGTTTGAAGATTCGCAGCGATAAGGACGCCATGAGATTGAGAGCTCATTTAAGAGTTAATTTTGAAGTAGAAGTGCCGATTTACCACGTGAAAGATTTGATCAATGTAGACGGCAAAGATTGTGAGAATCCTGTGACCGGGTACGCGAGGATCTCGCATCAGATTTACAACACTCTTTCTGACTATCAAAAGCTCAGGGACGCGATCAACAAGCTTGTTGAAGATTCAATAACTTGCGAGAAGCTCGAGGTAATTTGATACCTGTGATCCTAACTTGGATGACAGTAGTTTCTTCTTCTGTTTCTTTTCCGGCGACAGAAAAATTCAGACCTGGTGTTGCAGGTTTCACCGACTACTTTATAGTGGACAGTTTTTTTCGTATGCTGTCGCGAACTCACCGCGAGTTATAGTTTGATGTGCGAGCTCTCTTATCTTTCCTGTTGTACGCTTTCAGTATCACAAGAAACTTCAATAAAACTAGTGTCGTGCCCTGTTTGAGTTCAAGAAACCGTGCAGTAATTGAATTCCTTTTAAAGGAGCTTGTTGGTGAGAACAATTGGAAATCTAAGCGCAATTTCGCAGGTAAGATCGGTCGAACAAGAAGGAGAACCGGTTGAAGAAGGAGAACCGGTTGATATGATTGTTGGGATTTTTTCATCTGGATAGTCCTGCGTCGATACGGGTCCATATCCGTTTCGGACCCTCAAGTATAAATACGGTGTCTTGTGATGGTGTGAGACACATCAAGCTAATCTGGTCTGGGTAATCGGTCCCCTCAGCCATACGTGAGTTGCTTGTCCCCATCACTGGGCTGTTATGGCTGAGGAGAGAAACCCACTGCCGCCGCCGCCACCGCCGCCGCTGGGAGCGAGCATATGGGGACTGTAGTCGTTCTTCCCACAGCCGCCGACATTCAGTCGGCGGTCGCCTCTACATGTTCTTTTTTCGCCCTCTATGAATCACACACACATGAATCATGATTGTTATTTCGATTTCTGCATTTTCGGTTTTTGGTCGCTATCTAGATTCTTCGGGTAGCTCCAACAATGGGTTATGGGCCCACACCACGTTTCCGCTGCGCGTTTCCCTTTGCATCATGTCTTCACGCAAAAGGAATAGGGCAGAAACGTAGAAGAAGAGGGCACCGGCGTGCTGTTCCTTTCTGGCGTGCTGTTCCTTTCTCTGTTGCAGAACGCAGCGAAGGGAACAGGTAGAGGCGACGCGCCGGCACCCACCCAGCGTTGGGAAAGAACAGGGAAAAGAGGGGGGAAGGCGTCGGGTGACTGCAGGAAGGGAAACCGCAGGCTCTCG